>JAPKID020004652.1:0-11556 GCA_026931265.2 Tropidonophis doriae | reverse complement strand
TGTGTTCAGTCTTTTTGCAGCACGGCTTGGGAAATTTTAAACATAAAACCACTGGTTAATATAAGACAACGACCCAAAAAAACTTTTTATCTTAAGAAGTGGTCAACTTTAACTCATCTTGTGTTAGTATAAGAAACAGGATTTACTGGTTCTGTTTTATATTCAATTGCATTCCTCTCCACCTTTTTTTTAATGAAATGCCATTATTACAATCCATATCTTTTTGTAGTTTACTTCCTCTATGCTCCCGTCGCCCAATCTTGCTATATTTCATTTTCTGCAATTACGTTATATTATTGCCAAATTCTTTTTATTTCCACCTCCACAGCTATTGATTTAGGGGTATATGGTTATTGCAATGCAAAATAAAAAAAAATACCATCTCCCTATCTATTCTACCTTGTATTGTCAAACATTAACTTAATTTCTTTCAAATATGCATTTGATTCGGCAAAAGAAGGGACCGTTTACCTTTATAAAGAAGATCCTCATAAAGGAAAGGCTTCAGAAAAACACTGCTTTAAAAATTTAATAGCCTTGTGTCTTATATATTGGAGAAATGAATTAAACTTTCAAATATTATTTATCTCCACGGAAGCATTTTGCATTTTGCCCTATGTTTAGCTTATTGTGGGAAGTTTTTCTCCCATCCGAAACTCTGCCTTCAAATCTCACTCAGTTCAAGATTTTTTTTCTCAAATTCCATGAATAGAAATGAATAAATGACCTCTCCAGTATATTAATCACAAAGTAAATCAATTAAGGATTAGTATTCTCTTAGATCTTAGTGATTTAGATTTAGATTTTATTATATTTATATCCTGCACCTATCTCCTACAAAAGGACCCAGGGCGGCGCACAGGAATTTAAAAACACAATATACAATATAAAATACATAACATCCTAAAACCCTATTAAACTTAATGGCCCTGTGCTAAAAACATTATTTAAAAACCCTCTAATTAAAAATTTGTACAACTAACACTCAGTCATTTATCGGGTGGTTACCCTAAGCCGGCTTGATGGAACAGGTGCGTTTTCAGACGCTGGCGGAAAAGGCGGAGGTCCGAGGTGGTACGGAGATCGGGAGGCAGGTCATTCCAGAGGGTAGGCCCCGCCACAGAGAAGGCCCTTCCCCTGGGCGTCGTCAACCGGCATTGCCCGGCCGCCGGCACCCGGAGAAGACCCTCTCTGTGGGAGCGGATCGGTCGAAGGGATGTATGAGGCAGGAGACGGTCTCGCATGTAGCTAGGCCCCGAGCCATGGAGCGCTTTGAAGATGGTCATATATATTTCAGTATAAGGTAATGGTAAAGGCGTTCCCGACTCTAGGGGGCGGTGCTCATCTCCGTTCCAAAGCCGAAGAACCAGCACTGTCCAAAGACATCTCTGTGGTCATGTGGTCAGCAAGCTCCATAGAATGTAATTTTTTTGTCTGCGCCACTGGGAGAGGCAAGAGTGCCCAGTTGGGCCCACTGCTTCTGGGTTACTTCCATAAAAAGGGCACCAGATGGTGAGCCGGCTGCCTCTGAAGTACTTGTGGTGGCTGGAGGCTTAACGCCCACCCAAGTGACCGCCTTCACCTTGTGGAGAACGGACGTAAACAAGGTTGGCTTGAACAATCCAGAGAAGGCAGGAGCGTCTGGAGGAAGAGCCTCGTCCTCCGACAGCTCGGGATCCTCCGGATCGGCTTCATCCAGGATGGAGACCTCACTGATTCCAGCAGACTCGAGTGAGGGGTGCCGGGTTCTGCGAGTCGGGGCAGTCTGGAGCCCAACCTGAGCTCCAGATAAAAAAATGCCACACCTCACCTGAAGAGCCGTCCTCTCTTCCCCAGGTGCTGTCTCTGGACACCAACATCGCCAACCAAGTGCAGAAACTGAAGCGCGACCTCCTGCGTCTCATCGACGTGGGGGAGTTCTCCGAGGAGGCCAACTTCCGTGACCCCTGCCGCTCCTACGTCCTCCCGGAAGTCATCTGCAGAAGCTGCAACTTTTGCCGGGATCTGGATCTCTGCAAGGACCCTGCTCTCTTTCAGGTACTCTTTAACAGATCCCCTGCTTGCTGCTCCCCCCTGCCCCTCTTCCCTCCTCCTCCTCCTCCTTCCGGGAATGCTGTGCCTGCCAGCCTACCACTCGTGCAAGTTACGCTTGCCTGCAGGGGCATTTAACACTGCAGCCCAGTTTCCTGCCCCCCCACCCGCCAGGTCCCCAAGCCACAAAGGTTAGGGCCCGCTGCCCTATTGCGCTCTCGTTCCGCTGGCCCTACCTCCATTGCAGTGCGCCGTTTCCCTGCAGGTCCCCTCCCCCTCCCTCTTTCCCCTTCAAAGCCCACCCACTCGGTGCCCCCTTGCCCTCTTCCAGGTGGACTCCCCGCTGCCCCGCTGGCTGTGCTCCAATTGCCAATCGCAGTACGATTCCGAGGCCATTGAGATGGCTCTGGTGGAGGCCCTGCAGAAGAAGCTGATGGCCTTCACCCTGCAAGATCTGGTGAGGAGGGGTGGGGTGGGATGGCTGCTCCCCCTGGGTAGGAGGCCCGCCCGCCTGGATGGCTCCGAAACACCTGACTAAGAGGAAGTCTTACAAATAAGAGGAAGGACTTTTCCACCCAGAGGATCCCTGGTCTATGGAACTCGCTGCCAGAGGAAGGGGTGGCAGCTGTCAACCTCGACACCTTTAAGATTTAGATTTATTTTATTTGTATCCCACTCCCATCTCCACAAGGGACTCAGGGCGGCGCACAAGGGAATATTAAAACCAAAATACGAAAATAGAATATAAAGTAACAATATGAACAATTAAAACTAGATTAAATCAGTTTATCCCTTGGGCTAAAACCCTTAAACTAAAACCCCCACAGTTTTAAAATCCACTAATTGATAATTTGCTACGGGCAGCTAGAATCAGGCCAGGCTGGCCTGGATGAACAGATGGGTTTTCAGGTGTTGGCGGAACAGTATAAGACAGTATAAATCGTTGCACGTGATCTTTGGTGACAATGTGGTGCCAGGCTGCAATAATGGGTTCAGTCTTCGGATGCTTCCTTCTTATTTCGTAACCAATCTTGGCGCACAAGTTCTCAATTGGGTTCAAATCCAGGCTCTGAGCTGGCCAACCCAGGCGTCGAACACCATGCTTCTTCATCCACTGCTGGACGGACGTGGCTCGATGACCAGGAGCATTGTCATCCTGGAAGTAAAAGTCCTTCCCTACAAGTGGCTGAGCTGAAGGAAGCATGGTCTTTTCCAGGACTTCAACATACTGCTTGGAATTCATGATTCCCTGCACGATTTGGATCTAACCAATACCAGAAACAGCGATACAGCCCCAGATCATCGCGTGCAATGGAAGCTTCTCCGATGGATTCAGGCAGGAGGGCCTCAATTCTTCAGCTAGAAATCTTCTTACTTACTGCATTGATTCCCAGTCAAGTAGAAATCGCTCTCGTCACTGAAGATGACCTTGGCCCACTTTCGTTGGTCCACTTGGCATACTTCTTGGCCCACGCACGTCAACGAGAGCAGTGAGCATCTGTGAGCAAAGGTTTACTTTGAGCCCTCTGGCAAGAAGTCTGTGGCACACTGTGTTTGTGCACACTTTGACATCACACGTTTCACCCCAAATTCTTGTAACCTGAAGTGAGGTGAGCTTCCTGTCAGCCATCGAAATGGGTTGCAGAGCCCGATCTTGCCATTTTGCCGACTTTCTTGGTCTTCCCGAGTGGAGCCTGTCATTAACTGAACCAGTTATTTGGTATTTTTCAACCACTCTGCTCACTGTGGTGTGATGGCATTTCACTCTCTTGGCTATTTCTTTACAGGAGTACCTCTTCATGAAGCACAATGATGCAATGCCACTGCTCAGTACTGGAGAAAGCGAAGGTCTTCATCCTTGCCCACAGCCAGAGCTAAATTAAATTTCTCGATGCTTTTCATGCCTATTTATAGTCAGAGAGTGTGGCAACATTGATTGGCTCATAGATTTAGCCTCTGTGCATTTTGATTGGTCAGCCAAAGCTCACTGTTGATTGGCTACTTTCGATCCTAACATTCTCAAAAATTCCAGTTGTGTTTGTTTTAGCACATAAACTCACTCAAAACCTTAAAAAGACTTTGGTTATATTAATAAAAATTATGCATCTCAATCCGACTACAGAAATTTTCACCAAAGTACTAATTCAGCGTGGTTTCTATGAATGAAAAGTTGATTAAACACGTAAATACAGCTTAAAACTGAAAGCGTGCGGGACTTTTTCATACAGCTCTAGTACTGCTAAGGACAGAATGCAGTCCACGCTTCTAAGTGGAAGCATTCATCAAAAGCACTGTTGTACAATGCAATCAAGTCAAAGAACTAAAATTTCCATTTTCTATCCCAAACTGATTCATGCTGTTTCTGAAGAAAGCACCTCAGAGCCTGATCATTCTCACCTCAGCATAGATTGTACATGAGTGTATAAAAATATTGATATAACATATTCAGTAAGATCTAACTGTAATGAAATTTCTTATGCATAACAGCTGATTAAAATTTCTCTTTATTTAAATTTCTCATTTTTAAATCTATTAGAAACATGTGGCAAAGCTTATCCAAATTCCATCGCACAGTTTCATACTAAATACATTCTTTTATAAACTGCAAAATAGTACCATTAATAGAAGACTGCATTCGTGATGCCACATTGCAACAGCGGATTAGTTGGGATACCACCGTGTATAGCTTGCCCAATTCAGCATATTGGTATTTGATTGGAGGACCTGGGCCTTCATCCAGTGCCACAAGCATAAACGTTGCAGGGACATTTAATTTTAAAAGTTGTGTTTTTTCTGCTACACCTAAATGGAAAGATGATAAAAGGGAAAAATCATTAGGAATCTAATTATATTTTATCAAAGTATTATCTACAAAACCTCATACATATCATAATTCAATCATTGGATCATATGTGGGGAAAAAATGGAAATGTGAACATAACCAGACAGCAAAACCTAGTTGACCCTAGTAGATTCCACAGCATGATCAAATCTAATTAGCATTTGAATGAGGACTACATGGATATCTGAAAACTATCAGTTAAGACTGTCATATCAGGAAAACATCCCAGAAGAAATAAATTGCAAATTACTTCCATGCATGTCAAGAAATTAGATACATCTACCAAAACTCAATCTCTTCAGTTACGCAACACAACCAGTAAATCACTCAAATTAGCAAACAAATCTTTCTCATTCAGTAAGATATAATAGAGTGTTAGGTGTACATGCCCACATGTGAAGGTTCAAGGTTCTTTATTCCTTTCTCTCCAAGTTCCCTAACTTTTCTGCTTTACCTTCATTAAAAGAATTATACAGTTACTAGTTTATTTGCATTTTACCAAACGTGCTTGCATAAACATTGAATAATAATATTACATCCTTGGTTTGGACTTGAATTATTAAGTTTCTATCAGACTGTGAATCTAACTGCAGATTATCCATACATAATAATTTATTAAATTTATACACCACCAAACTTTCATTGACTACACGATTTACAATGCTTAAAAAGTAAAAAATAAGACAAAAGTCATAAAAACAGCTTAAGACAAAGATACAACCGTGGCAGAGGGGAACATAACAGAGCATCTGTTGCCCTCTTCAAAGGCTTGAGTGAAGAGTCAGGACTTTAAAGCCCTTTAAAATACCAGAAGGGTGGGTGCCATTTAAATTGGAGGGTGGTGGTGGTGGGGGCACCCCTTATTCCAGAAGGTACGCATTGTTACAGAAGAGGTGTGCTTCCAGGATCCTGATAGGTGACATTGTTTATAATCAGTGCAACTTGGAACGTGCCAGTTCGGACAGATCTTTTTTCTCCATCTTTAAAGTTTAGAAAACATTTAATACTCCCTCTAACCTTCGATTCAAATGTACATTGGTAATACATATTTCAAAGAAGCCTCCCAATTACTGATTTTTTTCACTGAAGAATTGGAGGGAATTTCCAGAAGATAACTTAAAACCACAGTTTTCACTGTAAAAGAGTTTCTGCAACACTTAATGGGCCATATAAAAATTGGCATGAATGAGATTGGATTATTTCAAAGGGAAGGGAAACATGGAATAATATGGCATAAGCAAATAAAATTATCTGAACATTTAGTTTAATTGCTTTTAGAAAGAAACAGAAAATTACCTAAGTTGGCATACATCACGAACAAATTGAAATATTGCTGCAAATGACGTCCATGCTCAGATACTTCCCTTCTAAGAAGATTCAGCACAGCTCTTAACAAATGGTCACTCAAACTTAAATTGTCATATGCCTATAAAGATGAGGCAAGTTAAATTTTTATTTACAGGCTAATCATATTAGAATATAAATTACAGTTTTATTAAATCTTTTTAAGGGACCAACTGGACTAGAAACAAATCTCAAATCACAATGTAATGAAAGTGCATATTAACTATTTTATACTGCTATGCAGATCTAGTGTAATGTATGCACACTCTATGCATACAATGTAGAGAAATAATAACTGTCTGACCAACCATAATCAAACAACATCTGATTATCTCAGGTTTTTAGTAAAGTCTTGATAGATGGATAAAAAGGCAAATTCAGTTTAAACATCTGGCTAACTGGGCAACCAACCACAATAATAATGATAATAACATTCCACATTTTTATCATTACACACACAAACACCAAATATATATAGGTGGCGCAGAGCTGAGGTGGTGCAGTGGTTAGAGTGCTACAGCTACTTCAGTTGACTGCTAGCTGCAGTTCAGCTCAAATCTCATCAGTTCAAGGTTGACTCAGCCTTCCATCCTTCCGAGGTGGGTAAAATGAGGACCCACACTGTAGGGGGAATTTGTTGACTCTGTAAACTGCTTAGAGAGGGCTGTAAAAGCACTATGAAGTGGTATAACTGTATTTTTTGGAGTATAAGATGCAACTTCCCCCTCCCCAAAAGAGGGGGAAAATCTGGGTGCGTCTTATACATTGAATACAGCATTTTCAGCCTACCGAAACCCCATCACCTTTGCAAAAATGGACATGCAGAGGGTTTGGGAGGCTTGCAAAGTGGTCTTTGGGGAGGGCAAAAATGAGTGAAAAACAGGCCATTTTTGTCCCCCACCTGAGCCTCCAGGAGCACCCTATAAACCTTCCAAACTCTCTGCATGCCCCCCCTTTTTGCAAAAAAGACCAATTTTTTGTGAAAAACAGGCCATTTTTCCCTCATTTTTGCCCCCCAGCCCGCAGCAACATTCTAAGAGCCTTCCAAATCTCTGCATGCACTTTGTTTTTGCAAAAAACAGCCTGTTTTTGTGAAATAATGGGCTGTCTTTTGCTCGTTTTTGCCCCCACTGCCTCTACAAACCTCCCAAAACTCTGCATGTCCCCCCACCTTTTATTTATTTATTTATTTTTTTGCAAAAAATGAGACATGCAGAGTGTTTGGGAGGCCTGCAGACATTTTTTTAAAAATTACGTCTTCAAAATCATGGTGCGTCTTATACTCCGGTGTGTTTTATAGTCTGAAAAATACGGTAAGTCTAAGTGCTATTGCTATTTGTATATTTGGTTAACTCAAGGCAGTCAACCTAGCTACAGATAGCCCTCGATGTATGATCACAATTGAGCCCAAAATTTCCATGCTAAACAGTTGTTAAGTGAGTTGTTAAGCAAATCACTGCAGTTATTAAGAAAATTGTGCGTTCATGACATAAATTTGGCCTCCCCCATTGACTTTATTTGTTGGGAGCTGGCTGGGAAGGTTATAAATGGTGATCACATGACCCAGGACAGGAGAACTATAATAAAATACATTCCAACCTCCAAATGCCCAAATTTTGATCATGCAATGTTTGTAAATGTGAAAAATATAAAGACTTTTTTTTAGTATCATTTTAACTTTAAACAATCACTAAACAATTGGTTGTAAGTCGAGGACTACCTGTAATAGTCCTGTCTCATATTTTCCCTACAACTTAAGTGATTATCTCTTCCTCTCCAAGCTTAATCAGCTAAATATGAAGCAGACATCAACTGCCAGTAATGTTCAGGAAGTTAATAATGGGGGTAGTGCATCTATCCTTGCTCTACTTGACCTCTCTGCGGCTTTCAATACCATCAACGATGGTATTCTCCTAGGGTGGCTTCGGTGGATGGGAGTGGGAGGCTTTGTGCTATGCTGGTTTACTTTCTTCTTCTGTGGCTGCTCTCAGTCAATGTTGATAGGAGGGGAGAGATCCAGCCTTTGCCCACTGCTTTACGGGGTTCCGCAGAGCTCGGTACTTCCTGGACACATGACTCCTGCTCAAAGAACAGGTGGCGGTCATGGCCAAAAGGGCCTTTGCGCAACTGTGGATTGTACACCAGTTATACCCTTTCCTGGACCATCAGACCCTACTCACAGTCACTCATGGCCTAGTCACTTCCTGTCTTGACTACTGCAATACACTCTACGAAGGGCTGCCCTTGAAGAACATCTGGAAGCTCCAGTTGGTGCAAAATGCATCGGCTTACATGGTTTTGTGCAGACCCTGGTGTGCACATGTATCACCTCTCCTGTGAGAGCTGCATTGATTATCGATTTGCTTCGGGGTAAAATTCAAACTGCTGGTTGTCATCTTTTCTTTAGGGCTTGGGATCAGGCTATCTGCGGGTCCATCACTTGCCGGTCACATCTACCCAACCCATCAGAGTGGGGAGGCAGGGAATGTTGCAGGACCCATCCCTGAGGGAGATACAACTGGTGGGACCCAAAAGAATGGCATTCTTCGTGATGGCTCCCTCTCTCTGGAACATCATTCCCCTAGAGATTAGAATGGCCCCCAACTCTAATACCCGTCTGGAAGGCGCTGAAGACCTGGTTCTACCAGCAGGCCTGGGGAACCCAGAGCGGGATGGAGCCCATTAAATGGCTCATGTGATTTGCTGTCGCCGAGACAGGAGATGATTTTGTTATATTGTACTATATTAATTTATTTGATTCTTTTTGCTAGTTTTTGTTCTTTTAAATGTGGTTTTTATTCTGTAAGCCGACTTGAGTTGCGATGGGCAAATAGGTGGCAATATAAATTCAATAGATAAATAAATAGGTAATTCTTGATTTATAACCACAATTGAGCCCAAAATTTCTGTTGCTAAGCAAGGTATTTGTTAAGTGAATCTTGTCACTTTTGTTAAGTGAATCACTGCAGTTGGTAAGTTAGTAATATGATTGTTAAGTGACTCTGGCTTTCTGACTTTACTTTTGCAAGTTAAGGTTGCAAAAGGAGATCACATGACCCAGGGACAATGCAACTGTCAAAATATGAGTTAATTGCCAAACAACTGAATTTTAATCACATAACTATGGGGATGCTACAACAGTTGTAAGTGTGGAAAAACGACCATAAATCATTTTTTTCAGTGCTATTGTAACGTCTAACGGTCACTAAATAAAGAGTTGTAATTCGAGGATTACCTATATAAGCCATTACCTATATAAGCAACATGAATTTATAATTAGTTAACCAACTATGATGCTTTATATCAAAACAGGTTATCATACTATTGAATATAAACTAGTTTTTTCATATTGCATTTTGGTTCCATACCTGACTAGAAGGTCCAGGTGAAGCAAAAGGAGAAGGACATGGTCCATCTTGTAATGAAAAGTGTGCAATAAATACTATCAATTTTGCAAACGCTCCTCTTACTTCAGCACTAGGGCATTCCAAAAGATATTCAGAGAAGCGATTTGAAACATTGAAAAGTACATTGTGTGCAAACCAAAAACGAACATTCTTGCTATGACGAAGGAGAATGCACAACGCATCATACCTGAAAAAATATTTAAAAGATATCACATTTCCAGAATATTGAACTATACATACGAAATATAGTTAGTTGCTAATAATAAAAGTAATCAATATTAAAACATACTAAATATAGAATTAATATTATAGAAAATTTGTACTATTGAAGATTTCCTGCTTCTTTTTCTAAAATCCTTCAAATTTCATTTGCTCCTTTCCTGTTTTCTTGTGTTACATTCACTTTGTTATGTTTTAACAATAACCAGAATTCCTATTTAATTTTTTTTCTTAAGCATCTTCAAACTCTTGCTTGCATTAACTGTGTTTATTGTTCTGTCTTAAGATATCAAAACCAGAACCTCTGATGGCACTTAGAACCAAAATCAAAAGAGCCACATTTTAATTTGTACATCATCAGTATATGTTCAAATGATAGTTTAATTTGAAGTAGATAATATTCAAGTTGCTGAACATGTCAATTGATGATGGCAAATTCTTCTTACTGTCTTTGCTAATTGTTATGAAGCTTTGGCTATATCCTGCTAGAATCATATGGCAATTAAAATATTAGTTTCTTTTGTTAATATCTATGAACCACTAGAGCAAATTGCAGACAGATAAAAGAGAAAGATTCTTCATATGGTGTCATTCAGTGTGTCTCTTACCTGGCTTGTTAATAAAATGAGTCTCTCGGTTTAAGTGATAAAAAAAATTCTGTGCAGACACTCTTTCTCTCAATGCTGTTTAGATGGAAGTACAGCTTCCTTATTCTACATATTTCATAATCTATCTTTTACTTCAAATAATGTAATAAACATATCTTAGCATTCACTGATAGCTGGGTTAAGTCTATACAATGCAGCCAAGTTTATTATAATTATGATCCAGATTTAAAAAAAAACATAAAATGGAGTATTTTAATGAATCATCTTATATTGTTTACACCTGATAAACCACAAATATAACAAGCCCAGCAGACTCAAACAATTTGTAGTTTATGTAGAAAACAAATTTGGAACCAAGCACAGATTTTATATTAAGATTAGAGATAAGAATTTATGAATAGATAGATGTTGGATTATTTAAACATAAGTGGGATTATTAATAAGAAATCTGTTCCTTCACACAAAATAAAATGGTTTAACAAAGAGTATTTTCTGTGTATATACAGAATACACAGATGCAAATAATCTGGCTTTCCCATTATTAAAGCACTTGCAGAGAAGCAAGCTTTCATTCATGGCCAAGAGGAAAGGGGTGAACAGACTGAGAAAGAATGCTCCAAGCTGCCAATTCATGAAGCCCGGAAATGCAATGCAATAGCAAAAGAAGAGATAAGAGATTTTGATATCTAACACTAGTGAAACTCCCCTGCCACAGGAAAAGAAATAAAGATTTGACAAAGCTATGGGAATCAAATGCAGAAAGTAAGTGTTTTTACTGTAAACCGCCCAGTGTAATTTAGGCAACATGGGTGGTGTAGAAATGAGATAGATACAATCATGTGAAAAAGGAAGTGCACCCTTTATTTTTAACCATGAGTTATATCAGTGGTGGGCAAATTCATTAGTCAACAGAGCTAAATATCAACAATACCACGATTGAAATTTATTTTGAGAGCTGGAAGGTGTGGCCTGTCTTGTGGGAGTGGCTCAGCGGTCATGTGACTGGGTGGGCATGAGCAATTTAACATTGGTCTTGGTTAGCAACCAAACTTTTAGGCTCAATTGTGGTCATAAGTTTCTTTCTTTCTTTCTTTCTTTCTTTCTT
>JAPKID020004651.1:0-11557 GCA_026931265.2 Tropidonophis doriae | reverse complement strand
GCCTAAACCTATGTTTTAACTGTAAAATTAGGGGGTCGTCTTATACGCCCGGTCGTCTTATACGCCGGAAAATACGGGTATATTTATCATAGAACATTTACCACAGATGAAGATACTAATATTCCTATGAAGTGATGCTCTTTTGAGAGATAAATGCCCTTTGGGTACATCATAATTTCCTTTTACATATAAAGAAATATTCCTAGCATAAATGAAAAAAAGATGTCCTACTTTTATCCCCTGTACAAATAGAACTTCTGTTCATACTGAAATCTGCTTCAAGGGACTTGGGATCATCTTCTCCTGAATTAGATGTCAGTGATATAATGATGTGGACTCACGAAAACTTAAATCCACATTATTATATTAATGTAGTAGCTGCAGATTGAGATTAAATAAATATAAAGTTTGCTTGGGACTAACTGCATTGTGCATTAGGTAAACTTTTTTCCCTTCATTATATCAGCTTCTAGGATTATGTTTTAAACAGAGGAATCCATTATTCTGAATGATATACAGCCATGTATGGTTTGACTATAATGCAGTGATGGCGAACCTTTTCAGCTATGAGTGCCAAAAAGGGAGCCCCTGTGCATGTGTGCTCATCTGGGATGCAACCCAAAAGTGGAGCAGCCAAGGGGGCATGTGCAGGTTGGAAAATAAACTTCTGGTTTCCGGAATGCACATGCATGTCAGCCAGCTAATCTTTCTTTTTTTTTTAAGTCTTTTTTTTTTAATTTTAAAATAAATTTTATTTACAAACATGTAAAATACACTCACACAAAACTTAGACATACAGTTCATTTACACCATGCAATACGAACAGGAACTTCCTGTTCTTTCTAATAGCAGTTGTCAATCGAAGCCGCACATCTTATATTGTTTCCCCTTCTGTTATATTTCATTTGGATTTCACCATTCTAAACCCTCTTATTTTACTCATAACTACTGTTTTTACGTTTTGCTATAATCTTTCAATCAACTGGCTGGCGCACTTGCTTACACCAGAAAATGGAAGACCAGCTCTTCCAATTTCTCTCACTGCCACAAACATGAAGGCTTAGATGATTGTCATGTGCACATGCGTGACAAAAATCCAGAAGAGGAACGGACAACACCACACGTGCCAGGTGACATGGCTCTGCATGCCACTTTGGGCACACGTGCTATAGGTTTGTCATCACCGCTATAATACAAATTATAACCAGTAGCTGTCATGAAAAGTCTGCTTTTGGGAGTGACAAATAGGAATTGAGTCAAATGAAACAAGCACAAGGTTTTATAACACATTTTAGTTTAAATCTGTTTTTAAAATTCTTTCAAATTATATTTTTTCTCATAACTGCATTAAGAAATGAAATTTTGGTTTTTAAAGTACATACATATTTTAACATAAGCCTTAAAGGCAGTATTGAACTATCAGTGTAGAGATACCTAAATAAATATACATTTCTAAGTTTAAATTAAAGTCTTCACTAGGTGCTTCTTCAGTTTCATGTAGATTTTCTTGAATGTGGCAAGAGTATTTTTCTATGGTAACAGAAAGAACTGTGTTTTTATTGCATTCTCATTCTTCCTGCAGAAACCCTATGTTGGAAAATGATTTTTAAAACGTTAGTATTTGTCACTTTTGTTTCAAACAATGTCTAGTTTGCAACTCTTAAATAATTTTTAGAATCTGTTTTTATTCAAGTACGTTATTATTCCAAAATTGTTATCATTTAGTGGGCAGTTCATTTATAGTTGTGAAAAATATTCTGTAGCAAAAGTGTTGCAAGTTGTTTTTACACTTATGAAATATTTAGTTTTATCATTATAGTTTTAGACTACAATCTTGTAATGAGGTACTTACATTTTACTGGGAGAAGCATTGTTAATTTTGAGTAGCCATTAATAACAATTATTGTTATTAATGACTTAGGTTTCATTTAGTGAACAGGTTTCAGTAATTGTTAGCTGTCAATATTTATTGTCTTATTAAATAGCTCTCCTTACAAGGATAATGAAGTAGAGCAGGAGAAATTGCTGGCTAGGGCTGTTCCAGGTTTTTTGAAAGGCAAAGGGTAAGTTTCAAAAGGCATTAGTAGTAGCGTATACTAACACAACTAAAGCAAATTCCTTTCAATATATTATGTATTTTACTAAGGGTATAACCATAGATAGTTTTAATTACCACGCCAGAGGAATTAAGTGTGTTCACATACACACATAATACAATTTTAATGATTTTTTAAATATAATTTCTTAAAATATAATTCTACACTTTGCTGTGTATCTATCCAGATTTCATATTATGTGCAGATTAAATAGCTAATCAGTTTTTGCAATTCAGTAATGCAAATATACTGTTCCTAGGACTACGTCCTTTTAACCGGCATTTTAAGAAATCATATATTTGTTCCTTCCTAAAAAAAAATTTTCTACTGAAAACCTAGCATATCAGTGAGATGATCCACCTTTAACCTTCTCTCTCGTACACTAGGATATTTTATGGGCACAAGCCTCTTCACATATAATCTTCTGCATGCTGTTTGAAAGTTTTAATTCCTGGGAACCATTTAACATGACTGCTCTGCTGATAAAGATTAGCACTACAGTAAACTATCTGTTATCATTGAAATTGTTTCTGAATATATTTTCTTAGGATTAAAATTAGCATCTTTCGTAAGATTTTTTCATTTTACATTATGCTTCATGGTAGCACTAATCCTAGGCTAGTTTGTGCATGTCCTTGAGCATCACTGCCCTATTAAACTCTGTAGGTGGTCTGTATGTCCTGTACTAGCAAATTGATACCTTTGCTCTATAGGCCTGCTGCCTTAAGTTCTGTCCTGAGCTCTACCTGCAATGGTTGGGTTTGGTAACAAACTGAAGAACATTTGACTGCGCATTTGTAAATTCCCATTTCGCACTCTTACTTGCTCCTGCTTTCTCTGTTTTATTTCTCTTTGTCTGTCCGGACTACACCCTCCTTCCCTCAACCCTCTTTCAGGTTACAGTATAGCCTCGATGTTGCAGACAGGCTGGCTGATGAACATGTTCTCATTGGGTTGTATGTCAACATGCTCCAGAACAACCCCTCACGGTTAGTGCAGGCTGGGTGCCTTGGTGGGGTCTCTAGAGAAGAGGGACACAAGCCTGATCATCCAATGGAGATTCCTCAAGAATGGAGCAGATCTGACTTGATTGAACTGGTCTTCTCATTCCCTTTTATTACCACAGCATGCTAAATTTCATAAATAGTTGTCTTGATTAGAATTATTGCCATGAATATTGATTTGCATTAGTGCTTATGATGCAATCATTCATGTATTTATAAATATTATATTCAATGGGACTCATTTATCTTAGTAGCATACTAATTGCTGTACAAACAGCCTATGTGAGACAGTTTAGGAATATTTTATATGCTCTGAGTACATTAAAATTAATTGGTTATAGTTCCCAATTCCTACAATATTTGATGCCAAATTACAATTTTAAAATTGAGATTTTAAATTTACAAAGGGTAAATTATTAAATAAGGAATAATTATTATGTTTTGAGTATTTAAAATAGTAACTGTATTTTACAAATTTAACATACTTTAAAGTTTTTATTTAGCCCTATTTCTTACTACTTTACCCTGATCCTATTTTCTTTCTAGAATGTATCCATTTATTGTCCAACTATAGCTATCCAGTCAAAAAAGTTTTCAAGCTTCTAATCTATAAATACTTCACAGCACACTCTTTTTTACATGGGAGTAACATGCTGAAGAGTGCCGGTTCAAATCCCAGTAACAGTAAGTAAGACCAGCTGACGAGGGCTAATAAGCCCGAATTGGGATACCATCCTGGCCTCTTACAATTTAATCAGCTCTTAAAAAATAACATATATCTAAAAGACAATAGTAATCTCATAGCTCTCTGTCTGGATGCTCTCTAGGTTGAGGCGAAGGGCAGAGAAGGAGACAATATGCCTCCTCACTCAATGGGGCAAAACAGGAATTGTAAAATATATTTCCATATATATATATATATTTCTGTATCTGTCCCAAATCCTGTTCGTCCAGTCTTCCAACAGGGCACCCATTACTGCTATAATTGAGTCCATCCAACTTGCTACTGCTCTTTCCCCCCCACATTTATTGACCATTCCCAGCATCATATATATTTTTGAAAAGAGGTGTTTACACTGTAATAATTTGAACCTGGTCATTTTTGGGTTGAGTGAAAGCTCTGGGTTTTATTTGTTCTATTACATTTTTTTTCTTAGCTATTCGTAGAATTCTCAGAAGTCCTCGCCAATATTAAATGTGGTCTCTTTGACAAAATATAGGAGTGATTTATCACTTCCCTCTCCTGAGCAGTATGAAATGATTCCTTTGCCACAATCAGTAAAGTGATATTCCAGCTCCAGCATCTTTCTATATTCCTGATGCCCAATATAGGCGACTACTTACTTTACCTAAGCAGATGGAATGTGCTTCACTATTTTCTTAACCTGAACATGATTGCTCTTTGGATGCATTTCCAGCACTCTTCACTCATCTTTCCCAAGAACACTCACTATCCCCACAATGAAGTAGCACCATACTACTTGGCGCTTGGGAGGGAGTTTATAATATACAGGTCTATAGTCTAAATTGTTAAAATTTTCATGATGGATAGGACTGAGGAAAATTATAGTTCAATATGGAAATCACCAGGCCAAAAAAGATCAATACATGAATATCTGTATCCACTTGCAGTAAAAGCTGATGTGTAGTGACTAAGGTACATGTTTCATAGTATTTGGTAGAACTCTATGTGGGATTCTAGCTTCATTCTATCTCCCCAAGATCTTCTTTAATACTAGGATGTAAGCAAATTGGTTTGCCTAGCGTGATGTCTGTCTATCTATCACCAGTAGGATGAATCTGAATTTTAAAAAACTAAAACATAGAAGTAACACTGAGTACATACCTTTGAACAAGCAAGTCCACCAGAACCACCACCAATAATAATTAAGTCATAATCATATGATTCCATCTCTTCACCCTTTCCATTCCCTAAAAGCTTCTGCAATGTACCATCATGGTAAGCCTGCAATAAAAACGTAGCTTATTAAAAAAGGATGAATAATTTATTAGTTTTCTTAAACTTCAAATGCGTAACTGTTAGATTATATCTAATGGGTTCCTTCCTTTTGGGGCTGGCTGTTTGATCCCATGAAAATTTATGGAAATGAAAAGGACTTTTACAATTCCCCCTTCTAAAGTCAGATGATCCTCTGGAAAAGAGAATGCGGGTCTTAGTAGAAAAAGAAACCTGAACATTTCCTTAATTCCCTTTATATTCATATAAATTCTACTTCTATAAGCAGAAGGAAACTAGATAAATCTTGATGCTGATGCTCAAGGTTTGTTTAGCTAATAGAATGCAACTAACTAGATCAGCAACCATACTGATTATCAATGCTTACTTGAGCTTTAAAAGATAATAAAAACTACAACTGGAAAATTAATTTTTAAGCAATTAATGTAATCTATAGCTTTAGAGAATAACAATATAAAAAGATATTAGGAAAAGTAAATACTACATTCTCAATCTACAAAGAAAAAAAGAATATGTTGTAATTGATATTAGTGAGCAGGCTATTATTTACAATAATTAATTTCAGTAATAACCAGAATTTGTGAAAGTAATCTACTTAGGGACTGCTTAAAATGTGAGTCAGAGTTATTTTCATATCTAAGAGAAGGAAGTTGAAGATTACTTGAAAAGTTTGATCACATCCACCAATATGGTTTCCATTTATAAACACATTGGGGACAGTCCTTTGGTTCGTCAGTTCTAGTAATACTTCCTGGATAATAGGTCCATCATCTAGAATTAATAAAGGGAAATATTATTTATAATAGTAAAGTTCATTGATTTGATATGTAGCATAAAGAGCACTATACAGCCTGTTAAGATCCATTCAAGTAGTAAGGCATCTCAAATTAAAATATCGATGTATATTACAAAATAAGAATTGAAAGAATTAAGAAAAATATTTATTCACTAACTGAAGACACAACATTAAAAATTGGTTAATCTAAAGTTGAAATATGTTTTAAAAATCTACCAATAAAAAAGTCTTTCAGACATGTAAATTTCTGTGGAGATGCTCAGTCATCCTGGTCATAGTTGTCTCAAAGGTACTTTTTAAAAAGGCAACAGTACATTTTAACTTCTTTAGATGTTTCACTTCTCATCCAAGAGGTTTCATTGGTTTTGGCAGGATAGTAGGAAGTTGGAAGGATTAGTTCTAGCTAGTCCTGTCAAAACTAATCCTTTCATTGCCCCCACCATTCTGCCAGCACTGAAGGAGTTTCTCGGAATAGAAGCAAAACATCTTCCACGGGGGAAAATGTCTAGTTGCATTTTGAAAAAAACAGCTTTGAGACTTCAGACTTGTAGCATTTGCTGTAAATCTAAAACAAAAAGTATTATTATTCTTGTTCTCATACAATTTAGTCATAAAAGGGGAAGACAATTCAATCTTTGGCTAATTTTGCTTCATATATTATAGTTATTCTTAACAATAGCTAAAAAGCACAAAAAGCTTCATTATCTCTGGTTTCCAAAACAATGTTAAAGGATTAGTATATCAATTCTACCCCTGATACTGTAACACTCAAACTCTCCAGATTTTTTAAACATAGTTTTGGAACTTTGTAATTAAAAAAAAAGGGTGGGAGGAGGAGACTAGAATAAAATCATGACTCATTTTTACATTAAAGTTCCTATAAAATACAAATAACAAGAGTTATAAGTACTTATATGAAGTGTGCCTTTAAAATATAACTAATTTTCTGAACTTGCTTTAAAAAAACCCAGTTATGTCTAGTAACCCAAAAGATTAAAAACCTTTAAGCCGCAGTTTCAAACTGGCTTGATAAAATGAAAGCAGATATAATTAATCAGATTTATTAAAGTTCAGATAAGGCAAAACACAATTCATATAAAACAAAATATCTCAAAATCTTTACCAAATCTTCAACTAAATAAGTAAGATAGGTGGAAAAGAAAGATTCAGACCTTCCTACAAGTTTTCTTCTGAGTTAAGCATTACATTTAGTCAGCTCTCTCTATAAGAATTTGGGCAGAATCACTTTCTTAAAAAGTATTTTCTTGCACTGTAAATTTATTAAGAATTAATAATTCCTATTTAATATTTCATCTCCAGATTTATACAATAAAGTTGTGTTTAGGAGTGGGTTCTACAACATACTGGTTTGGGTTAATACAATTAGAATCTATCACTTTTGGGCTGCTAACTAAAACACAAATAAGCTAACAGATAAAAATCTGTTTTGCAGAATTCAAAATCTAGGAATGCAGAGATGCAGTTTAAAAGGTTTCTGTACAGCCTCCAACTTAGTTACCACATCTGGCATTTATACAGAAGACAAGAACTTGCTTATCCCATCTAGCTGGTTTCTCAATTAATATATACAGTATACCTGAGATTTAAACAGATACCACCAAACAAAAGATGAAATGTTAAAGTGAAATACCATAAATATATTACAACATAGGACAGAAATTTTAGTTAATAAAGAAAGCATTTTCTGAAAGCATTGGGTATTTTTCAGTGAAGTCCTTATGGCAAGTGCATTATTTTATTTTACACTGAAAATAAATATCGGGAGAACTGTAAGTCAAACTGCAGTACAGTTATTTGAAAATCATTTTTAGATTATCTTTTATTCTTTTCTTTTCGGGAGAAAAATGTGATAAAAATAATTTGGTATTTTGAGTACTATATAACATATAAAAAACCTCAAATCAAAATATTCAGTTTAGTCTGAATATATGATACAATACTAAAGATAATTTATTTGTTATCTGCAAATTCTTTTTTATTCTGATAGTTCTTAAAACAAGCCTAATCTAAGCATTTTGAGTAACCTACCCAACACAGCAAAATGTACAAAAATGTGCCAGATATGTGCTAAAAATTATAATTCTCATCAACAATATTCTAGTCTCAGTTTCTTAAAGGAATAAGCAGGGAACCTGATAGGTAGAAAATGACTGTCCACAGGTATGATTTCGGGGGGACGACGACTCTAGTTGAGGTTATATTTTAGCAAGTTATCAAGCAACATACACTTTGGGGGGGGGGAGACGGACAGATTGTATAACTGCTATCTCCATGCCATGGAAATGCAAATGCTCTGTTGGATGTCGGCCATCTCCCTTCTTGACCACATCACAAATGACACCATTTGACAACATTTTGGTGTGGCACCAATTACAGAGAAGATGAGAGAAGGCCGGCTCTGCTGATATGGACATGTCCTGAGAGCAACACCTACCACCGTTGCCAAGACTGCCTACCAACTAGAAGTCAATGGCCAGTGATCTTGAGGGTGCCCAAAACACAGATGGCAAGACACAATCAACAAAGATATGCAAGCTGTGGGCCTGCGCCCTGGAGGTGCAGGTAACCATGCAAAGTGGTGTTCAATGATCTGAAAAGTGGACCCTGTGAGCGAATATGCTAGGAAGAAGGAGGAACTGTATAATTCCAGAGATGAAAGAAATTCACAAAAAGCTTCCATTTTAAGAGCCATTTGTTCAAAACAAAATCTTGAAAAGTTGTGGCATTTTATTATACGTTCTAGTTGGAAGACGTTTGAATTGTATATAGAGATTGATGTTATCCTTACCAATCTTGTCAAGCTCCAGAGCATTATATTCTACTCCTAGATTATGAAAGAGATCTTTCACCTGTAAAAAATAAATTCTTATAAGGAAATAGGAAAAGACATGAAACTAGAATGTATACTCCTCTTGAACAATGCTGTTCTTTAGAGCAACAATGCTCTTTAGAGCAAACAAGCATTTAAAATAAACAAGTAAGTAATGGCAGCCTACATTATTTCTTAAAATATACTGTACACAGGTATGCCAGTTTTGGCATATATCTTTTGTATACAAAAGCATTAGTTTTTAAAAAAAATATGCATAACCATTTAAAAGTGTGGGGAAAATGCTCACTTAAGTAAGGAACAAAAGCATTTGGAAACAGATGCAACAAAGCATCTTTTATTTGCAGGTACAACTACCGGGCTCCTTATCAGAAGAATGCAGAACAGCCCTGAGAGTCACAAGGTTACAGGTTATACACCTTCTAGAAATGATACCTAAGACTTACAAAAGCAGAGTAACAATACCTTTATTACAGGAATCTGATAACAATATGGGAGGATCTTACTATGAGATAACTCAGTTCTTCTGGGGTTACATTCCGTCGCCCCGAGTCCCTCGTGGAGATGGGTGCGGGATATAAATACAATAAAACTAAAATAAACTAAACATTCTGTTCTTCTAAGAAAACTCCAAATCCACCATTTTAACTGATACAAGCACTTTTCTAAGATATACAATGTCTTTTTTTGTACCCATAAAATACTGTTTGTCTCCCACAGCAGTTTAATCTAATGCCACATTCAAAGAGTAATATATTGCTACATCATCTCCCTTCCATCTATATAGTACTAAAACTCTCTTGCCTGTTTGTGACCTTCAATTAGTCCAGATTGTGCATCACAGCACAACCATTTTTAGGTGAAGGTACCTAAAATCTGCTAATTTAAAGAGATCATGTACAAAATCATGAACTCATTACTCCGCTGTAATTGAAATTTCAAGTATCTTCATACCAGGTGCATTTCCAAAGTTGTGGCCAGTACAGTAACATCACAGCTGTGTTTGCATTATTGTGATTTACAGCAGTCTGTGTCAGTTTTCCATGAGCAAAATTAATGAAGAAGAGGACTAAGGACAGAAACTACTATGCAGGAAGGAGAATGGCATGTTTACCAAGTGCAGCTTTCTAGACGAGAGGAAAGGATTTGAAGGGAAAAGAATATTGTGGATGTTCTAGCTGTGGGAGGCTGCCATTAAGTTCTAATTAAAGCCTTTTGCTAATTCTAAAATGAAATCATAATTACTTTACACATAACAACAGCTTATTAAAAACACTACACGCTCTAATATTAGCAAAAAGAAAACTATTCTAGATAAAAAGATAGTTAATCTCAGAATGATAGAGCAATCTGGCCATAAAACTATTTACTACATTCCATCTTCCTCTTGAATCAGAAGGGAAGTGAAACTGATGTTCTTGTATGATATAGCTGAATGCCACTTGTTGAATTATCTGAGGCAATCAATTTCTCAAAGAAATTAATACTTCCTTATCTTGCATGTGTCTCATATAAAGGAGCTGATTGGTTTATAAGAATATTTTTGCATATTGTCTTTTGTCTGATGAGTCCAAAATTCAATAAAGTTCTGCAAATGTTTCTAATTTAAAGACATAATTGTTTAAAGTTTTTTAAAAAGGCTTTCATTGTTTCAATTTGTAAAAATACCTTAATGGTAAACTATATTAAAAACCTATGATGTAAATGAAGTACAGAATTGCTTTTACATTTATGATCTCTTCAGAAATAAACAATACAGGAAGTCCTTGAGATGCAATCAGTAATTTTTAAAAGTTACGATGGCACTGAATAAGGGAGACTTATGACTGGTCTGCAACACTGTGGCCATAGCAGCACCAACACAATGATCATGATTCAGGCACTTGGAAACCAGCTCACAATTACAACAGTTGCAGTTGCATGAACACCACTTGTGACCTTCCCTGCTGGCTTTCCATAAGCAAAGTCAATGGGGAAGATGGCAGAAGATCAAAAGTTATTCCCACTGCTTTTTCATCTGCCTGCCCACCACTGTCCATGTTCCACAGTGCTTGCCTGACCTTAGCTTTCATTCACCAGTCTATCTGTCTGAGAATCCCACCTCTTCCCAAATCACAATCATATGTGGTCCTGAGGATATAATAGCAACTGGGACTGCCATCACTAAGCGATGCAGTCATGTGGCATCATGCAGTTCAGGTCCCAATTGCTGTGGTAACTGAAGGGCTAACTGTAGGCAGCAATTCAATACTTGAAAATACTGAAAGCTTTGAGAGATGCTCATTTTATTATGAAACTAGCTGTACCAGGTCACGCGTTGCTGTGGCCCAGTCTGGTTAAATGGCCAACCAAACTGTGTACACACAACCACCGCATAACCACCAACCTACCTACCTACCTACTGTATTTCTTATTCTCTACCTACCTACCTCCCAACCTACCGTATTTCTCCCTCTATATCTATCCACCTACCTACCTACCTACCTACCTACCTACCTACCTACTGTATTTCTTACTTTCTCCCTCCATCTACCTACCTACCTACTATTTTTCTCCCTCTCTCTCTATCTGCCTTGCTGCTGCTGCTGCTACTGTGCCTGCGGCTCCTGGCGCTTCTGCCGCCTCCCCACTGTTGGCCTGGGCCCCCTCCCTCCCTTTGGGCCGGCGGCGGCAGCCACCTTGTGGTTTCGCAAGGCACCGTGTCCATTTCTCCTGGGGGTGGGGGCAGGTTTCCGCCTCCGTGCCTCCTCGCTGATGCTGTCATGTTGCCTGCTGCTCCTGCTGCCGCGGTGGCGGCCTATCCCTCTGCCTCCCCGTGGTGGCAGCACCGGT
>JAPKID020004650.1:0-11557 GCA_026931265.2 Tropidonophis doriae | reverse complement strand
GTGCTAAAACCCAATTCTTTTTAAACCCTAGCTAAAAATACCCATGCTAAAACTCAGTGTCGGGGGGTTATCCTAGGTCGATAAGATACCCAAGGGCCTGATTATGATCACATGACCATAGAAACACTGCAACAAGCTTCAACTTCGCAGCCTGATCCTCTCCTTCAGCATTATTGTAATTTTGAATGGGCATTGAATGAATGGTCATAACTCAAAGATTGTTTGTAATCTTTTTACAGCAAGAATGTAACAGTAATGTTTGGGGTTCAGTTTTCAAACAAAATGGTATAAAATGCATCAGAAGCATTACATTTTTTATAACAGGAAGTGTTAAACTTTACCGAGGTTACACATTCATAGAACTAAAGAACAGAACGCGAAATAAATTTCTAAATGTATTAGAATTCCTTGAAAATAATAGAAATTATATGTATTATTGAATAATTATAAATATGGTAAATTAATAAGTGGAATAAATTAAATGTGCTAGAAAATAAGTGCTTCTTAGTGTTGATCTAAAAATTTAAGTGTTTTAGCTATAATATTAAGACATTTTGAAAGTTACAAGCAGAAAAATATCAGAATCTGTAATGATGCCCTGATGACATGAAGATAATAAGTCTTATCTGCATGATCCCATCTGTGTGTGCTAACAAAAAAAAATTGCAAAGTCTGCTGGAAGATTTTGGGTATAAATCCATTTCTCCACATTTATTTTTATATTCAATCATGAAAAGGTCATGGGTGTTTTTCAAGTTGCGGCAGAAATATGTGCCAAGTGTCTGTGTATTAACTTCTGTTATAACATGCAAAGTAATCTGAACTAATTAGAATTAAACAATCAACAAAATAAAATAGTACCCTGTTAGGATAGCATAGGATTTCCTCTGTCCTTCTTTCATATGTATGTGTTGGCTTTGGTGTACAAAAATAGATGCATGCATTTATAAATTTTAGCACATTTAATGTGTATAAACACTACGAAACGTCATGAGGAACAATCCAAACAAATTAAGGCTTTGGCCATTATGGAATAATCTGTTTAAACTATCTTAAGTCAATCAGTGTCAAAAGTAATTGCCATCCAGTGTTAAGGCAGTTTTGCAAGCCACTCGGGGATCTAATGAATATCCATTTCAGATTTTATTTTGGAAGTCATGGGAACTGGTTACATTCTGTTCATTGCACCAGATGGCATCCCATTTGGTATTTGCTAGCTTGTTTGTGAGTTGGTATTTTGTTACAAGGGAAGAGGGGCAAATTCAATTATATATGTGCCTGATTTAAAAAAAAAATCACTAAAGTTACTAGAAAAAAATTACTTCTACTTTGAAAACAGTAGAGTTAATATCCATGTAAGCCTTCTGACACTATTGAAAGAAATAATCTTACAAAAGACTAATCCTCAAATGATAACTGTTTCAGGGAAATTTCTTGGATGAAAGAGAATAACCTCTATACAGCTAAGGAATTTAAAACACCAATTGGAAGAAGTCAGGCAACAGTGCTCTTTAGCTGCAGTAAAATTCTGTGTGAAAATGTGTGCAGATCACAACTTTTCATATTAAAACTGAAGTCAATTGAAGATATTATTAAATTAGGCTGATAGAATTTTTTCAGTGTTAAGTAGGAAAGCAAATGTAGTAGCAGTACCTAATAAAGAATTAATTAATCGTGTAAATTTAATTATATTTTTCTGTAGCCCACATAAACTTGAACTCTAGTATGATTACGTGAGTTTCATCATGTAGTTTCAACACACTCTCTGCCTCAGTTATTGACTTTCAGAATTGTTGAAGTAGCACAAGGTACAGGTAGTCCTATGACCACAGTTGAGCCCAAAGTGAGTTTGCTCCATTTTATGACCTTTCTTGAAGCAGTTGTTAACTGAATCACTGAAGTTGATAAATTTAGTAACCTGATTGTTAAGTGACTTTGGCTACCCGACGACCTTGTTTGTCAGAAGGTCGCAAAAGGGGATCACATGACCCTGAGATCCTGTCATAAATATGACCCAGTTGCCAAGCATCTGAATTTTGATCACGTGTTCATGGGGATGCTGCAAAGATTGTAACTGAAAAATTGTCATTTTTCAATGCCATTGTAACTTTGAATAGTCACTAAACATATTGTTGTAAATCGAGGACTACCTATAATAAAAAACAGAACTAGGATGCATTTTTACAGATTACTAGAATAGAAGGAAAGTACAATATTCATCTCACAATTATAGCACAAAGCAAGCAAAGACGCAGGCCTGAGTTTATGTATTCCGTAAAACTAAGGTGGTAAAAATTGATCTCTGTCACCTGACTTAGAAACTTAGAAACAGCACGGTTTAAATCAGCGCTTCACAAACTTTATGTGGCTAGGGAGCATTTTTTTCAAGATTTTTTTTTTTACATACAAAAATGCACAAAATGAAACATGCGAAAAGTAAGGTTTTTTTAAAGCTGTTCTAAGCCTCATTATTAGGTCAAAACTTCTCTTCCAACACCCCCACCCCCAACCCCGAGCAGAGTACTGGCACAGTCACAGATGCAATGCTGTGGTTGAAGGAAAGAGAGAGTGAGTATTTTTATATTCTTTAAAGATTCAGATCAGTGGTGGGATTCAGCCAGCTCACACCTATTCGAGAGAACCAGTTGTTAACTTTTAAGCAGTTCAGAGAACCAGTTGTTGGAAGAAATCTCAGTTTGGTTTTTTTCCACTTTACAGGGCTAATCCTGAAAGGAAGGCAGGAAGGAAACATTCTGGTGTTCTTTCTAGGCTAATCTTTATTGCTCTGCTTACAGAAACTGCCTCTCCGGTTAACCCTTATTACATTGTAACAGCTAAGACAAAGCACCCATCGACGCAAATGATGTTCAGTTGGCCACGCCCACACGGTCACGTGACCACCAAATTCTACCTACCCAGCTGGTCATTAAGGCAGAGAACCAGTTGTTAAATTATTTGAATCCCACCACTGATTCAGATCACACCTGGGTAAAGTGACCAAAATTGGGTAAAGGTGATTTTTATTTGGGTAACAACAAAAAACCATTACCCAGTCGCAACTGGGACCTTTACATTGTCTTGAACTTTTTTACCTTTCTGATAAGCAGGTTTGGTTAATGAAGGAAAAGGGTTGGGAAGCCCTGACCTACCTATTTACATGGATCAGGGCTATGGTTTTGAAAACATGGGTTTGACATTCTGTATTTAAAGGAAAAGAAGAAAAAAATAGTTTAAAATACACAAGAATTAGAATTTTGTGGGAAAAGATTGAAGGTAGCTTTCTATATTGACTGGAGGGGAGTGTCAATGTGGAATCTTTTCCAATAGACAATAGTTACTTTATATTTAAAGTTCAGTAACATATTGGGGGGGGGGGGGGGAACTGATTTACCAGATCTGTTATAATCAGGAGACCAGAACAATGGTTTCTTACCAGCTCTAAGGAAAAAATAAGCTGGAAGGATATCTTCCTTTGTCGACTCATATTTTTTTTCGGGTTTTGTTGAATGTGCGTATAATTGTAAGTTAAACAATTTTTCACACATCAAAAAGAAGAATGAAACATGCAGTGTGTGTTATGACATTAAAAATTAGATTAGTGAAATGTTCAAAGCCTTGAAAGCTTTCTTGGACAAAAGTATAAAACTTTCACTGCCTTGTTTCTTCCTGCCAGTCATGAGTTTATCCTTTTTGGGGGTTTTCTTTTCCTTTTTATTTCTAATGTTCCAAAAAAGGCAGGAGGCATCTTGTTTCTGAAAAGAAGTATTGTTTCCCTGCATTCACTCTTCTGTTTCTCATTTTCTCTTAGATTAGGCTAGACGGGTTACATCCTATGACTAATATAAACTTGACCTGATTGGCAAATATTAAGTTTACTTTGTTATATATGGGTTGTTCACCCAAGAATAATTTTGGACTACAAGATTACATTTGTTCACTAATAAGCACTCCAACTTCCCCTTTAAACTTCCTATCATTTGCTATAAATATGCATAGCCTTTTTCAATAGAATAGAACAGAACAGAATTCTTTATTGGCCAAGTGTGATTGGACGCACAAGGAATTTATCTTTGGTGCACATGCTCTCAGGGTACATAAAGACAAGATACGTTCATCAAGAATCAAAAGGTCAGCACTTAATGATAGTCATAGGGTACAAATAAGCCATCAGGAAACAATCAATAACAATATTAATCCTAAGAATACACACAGCAAAGTTACAGTCCTGCAGTCATAAGTGAGAGGAGATGGGTGACAGGAACAATGAGAAGACTAATAGTAATAGTAATGCAGCCTTAGTGAATGGTTTGACAGTGGTGAGGGAATTATATGTTTAGCAGAGTGATGAAGTTCCAGAAAAAACTGTTCTTGTGTCTAGTTGTCTTGGTGTGCAGTGCTCTATAGCATCGTTTTCAGGGTAGGAGTTGAAACAATTTATGTCCAGGATGCGAGGGCTCTGTAAATATTTTCATGGCCCTCTTTTTGACTCGTGCAATGTACAGGTTCTCAATGGAAGGCAGGTTGGCAATAATTGTTTTTTTCTACAGTTCTAATTCTCCTCTGAAGTCTTTGTCTATCTTGTTGGGTTGCAGAACCAAACCAGACAATTATAGAGGTGCAGATGACAGACACAATAATTCCTCTATAAACTGTATCTGCAGCTCAAGAGTTCACATGTGAAATTAAATTAATTGGACTAAATCCGCATTAAAAGCCATATCTTCTGATGTAGGACCCACTCTTTAATTCTAAAAAAATGTGCTCCCCCCCCCAGTCCAGGTTAGTTTTGTTTGTTTGCACTTGGATCTCTCGCATAGACTTCTACTTATCACAGAATCATAGAATTGGGACCACCCCCTGCCTGTGGGAGCAATCCTCATGCCTTTCCAAATGCTGTCCATCCAAAACAGCCAGTATTGGAGATTGGGTGACTCAAGAAGGAGACTTTTCCATTGCTTAATATTTCTGATAAGCAAGAAGTTCCTCCATATTTCAAATTTGAATCTTCCCTCAGTAAGGTTTTCCTCTTTTTCTTCTGTATACCTACTTAAGTCTGAAGTTCATGTAGACAGATATTTAATTAGGATAATTATCATAGTAGAGAATATAGTTAATTCAGGGTTGAGTTGTTGGATATTTAGTATCCTTGGAACCTGCTTATCTTCTGAAAGATAAACATTTTCAAATAGGTATTGTCTGAACTAAAAAAAAAAGTTCTATCTTAATCAAGGAAACTTTTCCCAACAGTGACAATTATGTTTAACATGTCATTTAAAATTTCATTCCAAGTCTTAACATATAACAGTTATTTTGAAACATGCAATTCATGTTTGTCATACTAATATCCAAGTATCTTGTTCTCAACTTTAAGACTTGTTTTATTCATTGGGTGTGTTTGATCTTGTGTCTTCATGTTTTTGTCAACATCGTTGTCTTTTGTTTGATGATATTAAAAACCTGCAAGTACACCAGATCTTTTAATTTTCCATCAAAATTTCAACTCCCTTTAAATGGTCCTCCAAGACAAGCACCAAATCATCAAAAGCTCTTCCTTTATAAATTTCTTTTTTTAATCTGAATGCCCTTGATCCTTTCATCTTGTCTTATGTCTCTAATTCAATATTTCTAAAGCTGAAATAACAAAAGAGGAGACAATGACAACCTTCCCTTGTTTCTTTTTGTATTTCATATGGTTTAGGTAAATCTTCATTAACTATTATTTGTTCCCTCTGTGAAATGTAAATTGATTGTGCCAGATTAGTTCAAGATAGAACATTGTTGATCGTGACTGTGGAAGGCAATATGGTTTGTGGCCTTGGTCCTGGGTGAACCAGATCTACTGGTATGGATCTAGCTTCTTCCAGCTGAGTCATGAGAGCAAACCAAGCCAAGAAAAGTGGGTGGGGAGGTGATGTGAATGTGATCCATAAAAACCTTTCATCTCTTTTCCAAATATACCTGTCAGAGAACAGATTTATGGTGAATGTATATATACCGTATATTCCGGAGTATAAGACGAAAATTGGGGGTCGTCTTATACGCCGAGTATAAGCCTAAACCTATTTTTTAACTGTAAAATTAGGGGATCGTCTTATACGCCGGGTCGTCTTATACACCGGAAAATACGGTATGTCAATATTAGGACCAGGCATTAGCTAGGATTTTGCTGGTATATCCACTATATCTGGCTGAGCCAAGTAAGCAGGCTTCCAATAGCATGTTGGGGAACACGAGGTTTATGGTCCTGTGTGGCTGGTTTTCTGGAATAACTCAGGGCAAATACAGCCATAACAACTATTATATACTTACATACACACCAGAGGTGGGTTCCTACCGGTTCGGACAAATTCGGCTGAGTAGGTGGTAACTTGGCCAGCCACCCCCACCCCCCAAACCAGTTCTATTGGTGGTGCATCTTGTTTTTTGCTTCTGTGCATGTGCAGGAACATTTTTTTCTACTGCGCATGCACGCATAGCGCATGAAGCACACACACAATGTGCAGTAACAGCGCATGAAACACACACACAATGGCAGTAACAGAAGCCGAAACCCACCCCTGATACACACAGAGAGTCACACAACATTTTTTGGCAACCCTTTAAAGCAGCTGCAACTTTTCCCGGGATCATGTTTTATTTGGGTTTAGGAGTTGCTGATAATGGGAGCCCTCTTTCCCCTTTGAATGCAAGCTCCTGCACAACCCTGCACAAGCTTTTTAATATCTCAAAGTCATTCAAATGAAGTCAACATACAGTATAAAGAACTTTGGCATGTCATGAATTAGCTCTGTTTTAGGCAAAAAAAATGAGATAGGAATAAATGCTGAACTGTATTCTTAGTAAGACTATGGTGCTCTCCAGATTCAATGAGCTTGCATTTGTACATACTATGGTTCTAGTGTGGGTACCTGGTGGGAAAGGATTGATTTGCCCACTTCAAAGCTGGGGAGTAACAATTACCACTGCTGATCTGCAGCCGTTGTTTTTGCTTTCATTACTGCAAACACATTATCTCTCTCATGTTGCTGTTGGCACAGCAGGGCAGAGGGAACATCATAAGAACACAGATGATACGTACCACAATGAATGAGTAGTTTAGTAGTGGATGAACTAGGCAACTCTTTGATTGCAATTTTTTGCAAAGAAGTGCCAGTTGCTTCTTTTAGATCTCTGGGATTGGCTTAACAGGGGAGAGAGGAGAGGTGTAACCTACCCAGACTAATATCTGGCGCTCTATTCTTCTTGTATCAAGCACTATAGGGGATTGCAACTTCCAGATCTTCCTTTTGTAGCACACTTCGGTTTTAATGTCCAGATCTTGTTTTGTATAAAAAAGCAAACAGATGCTATTTTTCTTAGGTAAGAGATGAAATATGCATGTGTGTGAAGTATAAGAAGCAGTATGCTTCTATTCCGAGGAAGAGAACAAACTTCTGAGTAGACACAGATTTTACAAGGGGACTTTAATGTCTTTTGGAGGACAGCATGGATTTTTTTTTTAAAAAGAAAGCTTATATTCTTTTTCATAGAACAGCTCGTGACATCCCAGATAGACTACTGTAATGCTCTCTACGTGGGGCTCCCCTTGGGGTGCACCCGAAGGCTGCAGCTAGTCCAGAATGCGGCCGCGCGGGCGATCTTGGGAGGGTCTAGATACTCCCATATAACACCGCTCCTGCGCGAGCTGCACTGGCTGCCTGTGGCCTTTCGGGTGCGCTTCAAGGTGTTAGTGACCATCTTTAAAGTGCTCCATGGCATGGGACCTAGTTACCTGCGGGATCGCATCCTCCCCCATACATCCCTCCGACCAATTCGCTCACACAGAGAGGAGCTTCTCCACGTGCCGTCCGCGAAGCAGTGCCAGCAGGCGACGCCCAGGGGAAGGGCCTTCTCTGTGGTGAGCCCAACCCTCTGGAACGACCTTCCCCCTGACCTCAGAACAACTACGGACCTCCGCACCTTCCGCCAAAAATTGAAGACTCATTTGTTTCATCAGGCCGGTTTGGCCTAGTTCTATTACCTAACCTTTATCCTGTACGCCAAATTTTTAATTGGATAAATGGGATGGTTTTAACATTTAAAATTTTTTTAGCACAGGGATGTAATTTAATTCGATTTTATGTATTTATAATGCTGGTTTGTATGTTTTTAGTTCCTGTGCACCGCCCCGAGTCCCTTTGGGGAGAGGGGGCGTTATATAAGTCCAAATAAAATGAAATGAAATGAAATAACTTGTTCCCCCTTTAACTGTGTAACCCTACAGTCTACCTTTCCCTAAGGAAACTCCCTTTCTCTTGCCTGCTGCTCTTTATCCCAGTTGAAATTGTTTGAAGATTGGGTGAACCTACCACTTTCATTTTTGGAGCATTCAGGGCCTTAATATAATCTACTGGTTTATTTTGTTCCTAGCCTTTTCTCATAAGTGCAAGGTCCAATGTGGGTTTTATTAAATGTATTGAATATTAATCCTTAGGTTGCGAGAGGAATTAGTCTTCTGGCTTATCACCCAAGCCTGTTGTAAGTTGAGAGTGAATGGGTCAAAGTCATGCAGCTAGTTTTTATGCCTAAAGTGGAAGTCAGTCTGCTAAACACTAGACCAAACCAATTCTCTTAAACTGGATAGTAAACTGAGTTTACTGATTTAAAACTAAGAGCTTTTTGAACATCCTGCATCCACCAAAAGATCAGTGTTATATACCAAAACAAATGTCTTCACTATGGAAATAATTACCTCTTGCATTTGATGACTTTATGTGTCATATTTTTCATTTATATTGTTTCCTTCGAATACTGCTAACTCCTTTACTAAATTAAAAACTAAAATTTCTCAACTGAGTTCAATTGGCTTTTAAACATCAGATGCAACACCTCTCCCCGCATTTCCTTTATTTCAGGATTCACAATGTCTTGGCAGTAATAGAAGAGTTGAGAACCACATTCTTAACAAGTTAAACTTTTATTTACCTCACAACAGGAGAATACAAAATTCTGCCCAGCCTTAACATAAAGACAATGGTTTATATAGTACCTTGTTTACATTGTTGAACATTTGAAGCAAATTCCAGTTGGATTATCCTTAACAGTGGAAATTGTTAATTCAGCATTTTCCTGATTTCTCACTTCCTTGTTTTTTTGACGGTTTCCTAATATTAGCATGCTATATTCCTAAAATGTATTTATGTGTTTAGCAATTTTAACCAGTAAGCTGCCTCTGAAAGAGGAGTTCTGGAATTTGTAGTCGGAGTAGGTTTCTTTTATCCAATATTTGTCCATTACATTTAGGTATATTCTTTAAATTTTATCTGGAAAGCAGTGCATGGTCAGCATGATAAATTCTGAACATCTGGAAGGCATCAAGTGGATACATGTCTTGGGATCACTGCCATCTTTAGGAAGAGTTAAAGTGCCTTCCATGGGTAACAGATTCTGGATGAAAGGAAGAAAATTGTATTACTGATATTTTAGTCCACAAGATTCATACATAAGATTTTTCTGCCTCAGGCACTAAAATAAGTTGATTAACCTGAGATAATAGGACCTTTTATCATGGGGACTCTGGAGTAGACAAGAATCATGAAAACATGGCCATTTGGTGCAAACTCAACCAAGCTCATTTTTAAAATGGCAAATTTTCCATTCTAAGACTTGATTGATTTTTCATTTGAGGAACATTAATGAAGTGCTTTCTGTGTGTCCTTTTCTATATCACAGATGTGCCATCATTCACAAAGTCCCACAAATCCTCAAAAAGGTATTATGAATTTAGGGCATTGTGGTTAGTTAGAAATGGCTTGTGTCTGTCCATCCAGAGGCTAAACAAATATAAACATGAGGTTCTAATCTACTAAATCATCAGGTCTATATGATCATGGATGACATCAACTTGGTACCACATAATCTGAAGCATAGCAAGATACATATTCCTACTCTAGCATACTCTATTTACTTCACTCCTGCCTTATGATATTTTCAGAAAGTCATCTTAATACAAAACCTCTTTTCAAGCTTTTAAACCAAACGAGGGTTAATTTAATAAGCCAAAATTACCCAGTTTGTCCAAAATAAGCAAATCATTATTTACAAATCAATGGTTGAATTTATACAATACACTACATTATATTATGGTTCCTTAGGTTTAGGTTATTGAATTGGTCAAACCAGCTCAAATGCCAAGGTACAGATTGGCTCTCTAAGTGGAAACTCTCATATCAATAGAAGTCTAAACTCTTTCAGTCCTACAAGTTCTGCCAAATGCAGAGTTAATTGCATCCTTTGCGCTATTTCTACTGCCAGGAAAACTTCTGCATTGGAGAATTTGAATGATGTGAGTGTCAGAGTACCCCTTGTTGTTTAAATGTGCAGATCCCTTCTTACTGCTTGTTTTTTCACTGGCTGCTGTTCCAGAAATTGTAGACTAGTGACCAACAATCTGCTTCTTTAGCAGTGACTTGTATAATCCAGCTGGTCTGAAGTCTCTTAAGAGAAACAAATAATTCTGTTACTTTGAGCTTCAGTCCACAAACATGTGATCCTTGTTAAATGAGAAGGTAGAATGTACCACAACAGCTGGGTAATGAGGTTAATCAGCCCTTTAGGTTATTTTACCACCCGTATATCCATAATTAGCTAAATTGCAAAAAAAAAAAAAAAAGAGTATGTTTATGCCAAAAAGATTGTTGCAAATTTAGAGAATGGGCTATTTTCATGCTAATAATCTTAGGTCTAAAATGACATGCACGTATATGATGAACAAGGAAGAGAAATTTTAAAACATTTAGCTTGCCATTTCTGTTAATTTGTCTCTTTTCCCCTTCATTATTCTATTTTAGTTTAATCTACCAACAATTATTTTGGGTCATGGATATACTTTAACTTCCTTAACGGTTGTCTGGAATGCATGTCTTCAATTCTATAGGCCAGGGGTCTCCAACCTTTGCAACTTTAAGTTGAAAAACTAGTCCCTCTCATCGTATGGTGGATGCATGGTTAACAGATTAACAGAGTTGGAAGGGACCTTGAGGGTGATCCAGTCCAACCTCCCTATACAATTTCTGACAGAGGGCAGTCCAGTCTCTTCCTGAAAGCTTCCAGTGAAGAAGCTCCCACAACTTCCAAAGGCAAGCTTTTCCATGGGCCAATTGCTCTCACTGTCAGAAAATTTTTCGGCGTATAAGACGCATCAGAGTATAAGATGCACCCAGGTTTGAAGAGGCATCTTTTTTTTAAAAAAAAAGTAGTTAGGTAGGTAGGTAGGTAGGTAGGTAGGTAGGTAGGTAGATAAAGGGATAGGGAGAGAGAGAAATACAGTAGGTAGGTAGGGAGACAGAGTGTGTAGTTAGAGAGAGAAAGAGAGATATACAGTAGATAGGTAGGTAGAGAGAGAGAGTAGGTAGGTAGGTAGATAAAGGGATAGGGAGAGAGAGAAATACAGTAGGTAGGTAGGGAAACAGAGTGTGTAGTTAGGTAGGTAGGTAGATAAAGGCATAGGGAGAGAGAGAGAGAAATACCATAGGTAGGTAAGTAGGGAGAGAGAGAGTGTGTAGATAGGTAAGTAGGT
>JAPKID020004649.1:0-11558 GCA_026931265.2 Tropidonophis doriae | reverse complement strand
TTTTAAATTTTCCCTGTACGCCGCCCCGAGTCCCTTTGGGGAGATGGGAGCGGGTTATAAATTCAATAAAATAAAAAATAAAAAAAATAAATGTACAATGAATGCATTTTCTCCATCTTTTTTACAATTGGAATTCTAATTTACATGGTTTTCATGACCTACGAAGAAGTTGAATGCATAACAGCACTACAGATTATTAACATTCTTTGTTATACTGAAGATGGTTTTAACCTAGCTTAAGGCTTGGGCTTCTTTACCTGTTACAAGCCAACATAATGTGTCCAACTTGATTTCCAGTATTAGATGCTTTTCCTTGTCAATTGGGATAAGGGTATTGGTCTAATTGTTATGCCTGGGTTGACCACTTTTAATAGTAATATTGTCTTGTGGCTTGAACCACATTTCACCCCAATGGTAAATGCAGGAATGGTGGAAGAAAGCAGTTTTGGCATATTTCTAGACCTGTGGTGAAAACTGATGCATTGACACAAACATAACAATCATTTTTTTCATAAAAAGTAAATTCTTAGATGAAAAGTCAATCACATTATAGAAAATTTGCATAAAGCAGGGCAAATCTCTATTACTGAAATCAGCTGAACTACTGGAGACACAATTCAGTTTGGATTATTTGCAAATTATCTGGTCAATCAAGAATTCCATTAATGCTTTCAGAAATTCTGATGATCTTGGAAACTACCTAGTCTGAAACTCTGCCCAGTATATGATTTTACTGCTATAAGTAAATATTCAATATTCAGCAAATACTCAAAAGCCGAGTTGTTGTATCTGGGGCGTAAAGAGATAATGGATCAAAACAAGACCGGGGTTACTTTTGCAAAGAAATGTTTATGGCTCATACTGGCTTTGTCAAACTGGAAGATATTCTGCAATTGTTCCCCTACTATATAATTCTGATATCAATACATGTAGTATAAATCACTAAGCATTCATGGGATGCATATTATAAAATAAACCTATTCCTACTATAACAGGTTTTTTGACAAAGATTTGCATTCAGGTAAAGAGTCAATGGAATAAGAATATGGGAATCTGAATTAATTGTCCACTGACTGTATTTGGGTACAGCTATGATTATAGAGGAAGTTGGCTTTACAATTCACTGACATACATGCACCACATTTTCAGTTTTGCTTTCCCAGAGATTCTATTCAATGTGGAAAAACTCTCTGTCCCTGGAAAATTTTAGACATGTTATGCATATCTTGTACATGTGCTAGAAAGAAAAGGGTTAAAGTATCAGGCACCTAATACAATATTTTGTTAAGCATTTGAACATTAGAGAAAGGATTTACGCTGTGCTACCTGCTATCCTTTCTGCCTTATTCCCAGACATACAGGTAATCCCTGATTTACAACAGTTTGTTTAGTGACTGTTCAAAGTTACACCGGCACTGAAAAAAGTGACTTATGGCCATTTTTCACACTTATGACCATTGGGGCAGCCCCATGGTCATGGGATCAAAATTCAGATGTTTGGTAATTGGTTCATATTTATGATGATTGCAGTGTCTCAGGGTCATGTGATCACCTTTTGTAACCTTCTGATGAGAAAAATCATGGAAAAGCCAGATTCACTTAATGGTGTGACTAATTTAACAATTAGTTTAACTGCAGTTGTTTACTTAACAAAGGTGGCAAGAAAAAATGTAAAATGTGACAAAACTCACGTAACCAATTTTTCACTTAGCAACATAAATTGTGGTTGTAAGTTGAGAACTGCCTGTATATGTTTTAAATCTTTTCTTCAGTTAGAATGTAGTTAGCGATGGTAGGCTGTTCCTATTCTTATAAATAAATCACATTTCTGTTATAATGCCAACTTCACTAAACCTTGTTCAGATTAGATTCACATTTCAGGAACATTCACATGCTGAATTGGTATTATACAGTATTATTATTTAAGTGGCCGAATATAATGTAAACATATCCATAATTATAGTTAAAGACACTTAGTCCTCCTTAAATGTGTGAGGACTGTATTCTATAATGACAAGAAAAATAGAATAGAATAGAATAGAATAGAATAGAATAGAATAGAATTCTTTATTGGCTAAGTGTGATTGGACACACAAAGAATTTGTCTTGGTGCATATGCTCTCTGTGAACATAAAAGAAAAGATACATTCATCACGAATCATAAACATGTAACAACATAAAATACGTAATGATCATCATAGGATACAAATAAGCAATCATGAAACACTCAATATCAATATAAATCGTAAGGATACAAGCAACAAAGTTACAGTCATACAGTCATAAGTAGGAGGAGATGGGTGATAGGAACAATGAGAAGATTAATAGTAGTGCAGACTTAGTAAATAGTTTGACAGTGTTGAGGGAATTATTTGTTTAGCAGAGTGATGGCGTTTCTCGTGTCTAGTTATCTTGATGTGCTCTATAGCGTCGTTTTGAGTTGAAACAGTTTATGTCCAGGATGTGAGGGGCTGTAAATATTTTTGACTTGTGCAGTATACAGGTCCTTGATAGAAGGCAGGTTGGTAGCAATTTCTGCAGTTCTAATTATCCTCTGAAGTCTGTGTCTGTCTTGTTGGGTTGCAGAACCAAACATTATAGATATCCAGATGACGGACTCAATAATTCCTTTGTAGAATAAAAAGTGGTTAAAGCCCCAGGCTTGAAGTCAGGATTGTGAGTTCTAGTCCCACCATAAATATGAAAAAGAAACTGGATGACTTTGAGCCAGTCATTCTCTATTGTGTGGAAAAAGGAGAAGAAAGGAGCATTGGTTATGATTGTCACCTTGAATGATTTATCAAAATAGTAAAAGCAGGATGTAAAAAAAAATCAATAAAGTTTGAAAATGGTTCAAGTGTCAAGTTACCAGGTAGCAAAAGGATTTCTAGGACCAAGGGAATTGATGTTTCGATATAAAGATTACACTGCTGGGAAGAATAGATAGTAATCACCTTCTGTTGTGAATCTTTTCCATTTGCTTTATAGTGCATAAAATATTTTCCCTGAGGGAATATAATAACAAAAATTTCACATATTTTTCTATTCTATATCACCTTAGAGTCACCATTATCAAAACAACTAAAGAAAAAGGTGTTGGAAAACATAAAACTCTACTGCGATGGTTAAATGAAAAAATCCAGAACTTGCTCAAAGGATATCAACAGTCTCTGTTTCATTGCTGCCATCTCATGATTGTCTGGATTTCTTCAGTCCAGATCTGTAAGATATTGGATTTTTATAAGAGTATTTAGATTACAGCATGAATAATTTTCTTATGAGATTCTATTTTTCCCTTCCTTTCCAATTTATTAATATTATAATATGGATATTAAAATATATATTAGAGATATTTTGGATCTGACATAAACACAACTCAGGAGACATTATAATGTTGGATGTAGATGGAGGCATAGAGGTATAGAGATCACTAAATCCTAATACAAAAGAGAACAGCAATCCTAAAATGCAATTTTTAGATTTCATTGGACAATTGTTCCTCTGCAGCCTTGACATCTATGGGAAAGTGTTTGTGTGACTACAGCCATGAATAACTGAAAGGGCTGGAAGTTGTGGTAGAACAGAGATGGGACTTAGGACCTAATAGGAAAAAAAAGGCAGGAATTTCATGCTTCTATTTCTATTTTTCACTGACATGAATATAGTACCAAATTGAATGAATATATCCAATTAAGAATAAAAGTTTACTATTTACGGAACATCAGTTGTTAATGATTGTTTAGCTTTAGAGAGAAGGTAAAGGCAGAGGTAAAGGTATTCATTGTTTTTTGCTTTTATCTTTCTCTGTGCAACTCCCTGAGTCCTCATCGGGGAGAGAGGGCAGTATAAAAATATGATTAAATAAATAAATAAATAAATAAATAAACAAATAAATAAATAAATAAATAAATAAATAAATAAATAAATAAATAAAATAAGAATGAATACCATTTCAAGAGTTATTTTTTCTTTCCAATAATTGTACAACCGCCCTTATTCTGAGCACCTCACATATTCGTATTAGAAGAGGCTCCTTCTGTGTTTCTACTTTTCTTCATTTACACCTATAAGACAACTCCAGTACATGGAATTTCCAATATTGTCAGAATTATCTTGAGATTTATTTTGCTTTTTAAATGTATGTCCTCTAGATCATGGGCATGTATATCATGGATGCATGAAAATGCTCATTCAAATGGAAGGAGGTGAGGCATAATGTATAACTTGAAACCTAGAAGGAAGCTGCTATGCTAAAGCATGATTTATATTGCCATGGCTTATGAGATGGCTTACTGGCATGCCCAAATATCTGAGTGAAGCATTTAATCAACTACTAAATTAAAGAAGAGATGAACATTCTACAGTCAGTTACTGTACAGAAGAGTACAAATCATAATACATTTAATTTTGTTTTGATGGCATTTAATTTCATTATATGAGGTGCAATCACAATAAAGTAAACTAACCTAAACATTAAGCTAAATTGTGTGTCAAACTTGCGACCTGCAGGCCAGATATGCCACGTACTGGCCACACCGAACTGTGGTTTTAGCAAAGGGTAGAAATGCCACGACTTGTCATTTGACACCCCTGAGCTAAATATATGTACACCATTCTTCTTGATCAATTTCACAAGTATTCTATGATCAATTAGGAAGGGGAAAAGCCACATACAAAGCCAAATCTATTGGAAAAATAATGTGGGCAGAATTATATGAGGGCATGAGGTGGGAAATAAAACATAGATTGTAAGTGAAAGGTAGCATGTTATCTTGATCCTTGCTTAACATGTGGGAAGCCAGGCATTTTGCTTCTTAAATCATTATTGAGCGTTGTGGCTATGTTCACATTGTACACTGAACACAAATTAGTCATATACATTTTAGTCTAATATATTGACCAACTAGTTTATGTTGTTGATTTATGGCTCATCGCCTTGTGTAAGCCCTCTTCCCAAACTGGATAGCATTCATACTATGGTCAAACCATTCTTTATTCAATAAACCATTGTTAGGCAAGTATGATTGAATGTGCTGTGTAATTTCAGTTTCCATGTCCATAGTTGCATGGGAGGATACATTTTTATGAAACTGAGTGATGTTGGCATTCTAGCTAACATGCAGGAACACGGACTGCTAGTTTTGCAAAATGCTAGAGTTAGGGGTTTGCGGACTGTAATATGCTGCTGAATTTAAAAAAAAACCACAGCAGGGTATTAAATCAACATTTATTCAGCTACATTCATAAAATGTTGGGATGCCCTCAAGGTGATGACAACTGAGTCATGCCCTCATCAAGAGTTGTGTTATTGTGCCTCATCATTACACAAAAAGAAGTTGCATCATTTGTGTTGTGACATCATTCCCACTTGCTCAGTAAAGCTATCCAAATTATTTTAGTCTTACAATGAAAGTAATCATGTCAGGGAAAAACATAGCACACAATATCCTGAATTTAACATAGCCATGGACTTGTTTGTTTGGTATTGTGAAAACCCAGTTCCATTGATTAGGTATTAGACCAACACGCAACATTTTGTGAATAGTTTAAGCATGTTTGGCAAACACAGCCTCAGAGCCGTGTATATCTCCCAGCTCTGCCCACCTTTAATTTAGCCACCATACTTTCCTAGCCTCTTATCATCCAAATCCAGAACACCACCTTTGAAAAGTAACCAAGGTAGGAATACGTAGCGCTCTTTTCTGCTCCGTTACATCGCGGAGGTCGATTCAAGCCTATTGTATGCGAGCAATAGCATCCCCCGCCCCGCCCCTTACCCATTTCAGGATGGACCGAGCCATTCAAAGCGCAGAATGGGGGACAAGGCGTAGGGAAAGGAAGAGAAAGCAAGCGAAAGAAGGGGCAGTCTGTGAAAAATACAAAGGCGAGGCGCGAGCTCTGCTTCTTGCTGCCTTCCGGGACATCCTGGAAGGCTGCCCATATAGAGGGAGGCCCCTGCCTCCCCTTTCTTCAACTACCCCCCCCCGCGTTAGCAAGAAGTGGGAAGGACGGAGCTCGGCGCCGCTTGTGGCTGCGGTGGCAGCAATTCGGTCGTGGGAGAGTTTTCATTCAATGTGCGGAGGAAGCCCGGGGGCGCGTGTAGCGCGTCGCCTTCGGCAAAGCCGCGCAATTTCTCTGTGGCCCCTTGGCCGCCGAAGCATTGGCTCCCATGGCTTTCTCGGCAAGACCGCGTCTCCTCGCGTAGGGTTTACTATCTCGGAGGAGACGGCCGAAGCAAGGCACCAGGTAAGTCTGGCTGTGAATGTGGCCGCCCAGTGCTTCTGGACGGGTGGTCGTGGCGGAAGGACACACAGACAGCAGAGCCTCCAGATCGGGAAGGGGGAACGCTCCCTTTACCCGGAGCCTCCGTTGCTGCTGCTGCTGCTGCGGCAGCTCTGCCTTTTTCGCTCCTCTCCTCATCTCGGGTTATCTGCGGCTGGAATGCCGGTGCCCGCTTCGTAGCGCTAGTTAGTACGCCTGAACAAACGCTGCCTCTCCACCGCCGACGTAACTAGCAGCTGGAGCCCGTTTTACAGGCGACAGCGGCCGGGGTTCGGTTTGCGCTATATATGCGCCGCTCGCTACACCTGGGTTGTTATTCCTCCCCCCTGCGATGGCAAGGGGGCGGGTTGTTTTGTTGATTTTTGTAGTAGCTTTGGGAGGGAGTCACTTGCATCGCGAGCGCAGAAGCAGGAGGGGGAAGTTTAACGTGCGCCTGCTCAGGAAACCGAGAACCGGGTTGGTACAGTATTGCAGAGGGAGCCGGAGAGGGAGGACGGGTTCTTCGCTCTTTCATTATTGACGCGCGCGCATGTGTGTGTTTGTGTGTATCTCCTGTGTGTATACCCTGTATGTGCGTGTGTGTATCTGGGTGCAACGTTTCATTTTAGACTTTACAGAAATGGAAGCAATTCCTTGCGAATAGGAAATTCGCCTTCGTTTAAGGCCGTTGCCCTACCTGCCAAGTGCTGTAGAGCCTCGGGGCTGCCTTTCCAGAATCTCCGCTTTTAAAGAAAAGACGCGGTTTTGCACACACTTGGGGATGATTGAATTCGAAGTCTATGGAAATTTTTAGTCATGCAGGCCATGGTTGGCCCAAAGGTCCATTTTTCCCAAGTGTCCTCAATGACTCTCTAAAAGAATGCAAATATCATGCTGTCTGCAGGGAATATGAATCCTTCTATTTCCCACCGTCTGTCAGAGCTGAAAAAGCTTCTTGGATGGGAAGTGAAACGTCTTCCAAGAAAAAAGAGAAAGTCCAGTTGCCTCCTGAAAAAGTATCTTTGGGTCATTGAATTCAAAGGAAGGCAGTGATAAAGGCTCCGGAATGGAGATTGGAGAACTTGAAACATGCATCCCCTTTACCCTACAGCAAATGTCTAACACCCCTGTGTGAAAACTATTTGTATCACTTTTAGGATGGATGTTAGCCAGGTTTAATTAAAGCTTGGCTTTGGCTGTTGCTGTGTGGATACTGGAGCAATGTGTCTTTGTGATGTTTGTGTTTGACAGGGTGAAAAGTAAATGTAGTGTGGGTATTTACTCTGAAGAAAAAAATATTTTGTATCTGACATTTTATCAATGTGCTTATAACTGAAGTATAGTAGCCTCTTTTTAAGATAGATAAATACCCTTTCAAGTTTTACCCTGCATATATATCAGAAGATAACTGCTGCTGGATATATTTATGTTTTCTGTCTGGCAGGCAGGTACAGCTGTCTTTATATTTGGTGAGCTCCATTTAAGGAATTGGAATACCAGTGACAACTGTATGAAATTATATAAACATTTTGTTTTAGGATTCTCTTGTTAGCATGAATCTAAAACACTAATTCCAGCAAAAAAATTACCTGTGGTTTAGATATCAACCTGGTTTAATTTCTTGGTGAGGTTTTTGCAGCATGAGTATTACAGTGTTTCCTCTGTCATGTTCTAATGAAATGATTAAAAAGAAGTTCCCAAACTTGCCTCTTATGTTTATGCCATATCCTCAATACAGGGATAACAATAATAGTTTATTCCACAGGATTGGTATCATTTTGACCCTATCAGCTTTGATTATTAAATTGATGCTAAGTAACAGTTCTGTCAGGAAATTGAAATTCGGGCTTGTCAATAGTTTCTCGTTAGTTGGAGGGAGGTTCAGCATTAAGTCTTTATCCTGGGTTAATCCTTGTCTGCCTTTTACTGTATTGCTACAAGATTGGGAGATAGTTGGATGGCAGCAATAGAGGTGAAATGTATTTTGGTCACAAGCTAAACATGAGTCAGCAGTATGAGTCTGCTACAAAAGCTGCAACTGTAGGTTATGTTAACAGAACCATAATTTTAAAAAATAAAGCTTTATTTTATGCTGTTTTATACTCAGATATTATCCATATGTAAACTTAAAACCAAGATATAAGGATATCATATCCAAATTGGAACAGAAGCCTAGAAGCTATATGAAGATGTCAAAATAATGATTTTGGAATACTTAGTTTAGAAATCAGAAGATTAAGAATATGGCATAGCATAGAGTGTTCAAGTGTTTTATCACATAGAAGATGGCAGTAGTTTTTAAGTGTTTGGTGCCAATACATCAATGGTAGCTCTATCTGACTTCCATTAAAGACAATAGATTTTGAATGAGCTTGATTTTGAACTATAACCTAGCAAACCATATTTTAGTGAATAAAAATGTTAGCATTTTAAAAAAATGGGATAATTGAGTAAAATCATGGTTAAATTATGGATGTGAGTTCTACAAAGCTTTTAAATGATTAGAACATTTAACATTTAACTAAATGAGAATTGAAAATGATTGGCTGTTCTCATGGAAGGTATTCAAGCAGAAGCTGGATAGCCATCTGTATAATTCGATAGCTGATAAAAACATCCATCAGACAGGTCCCTGAATGGGATAGTAAGGCATTTTGCTACAGCTTCAGTTCTCATTACCCAAATCCTTAGTTTCACATTCTTCCATGTGTGTCTTCAACTTGTTGATGACTAAATTCTCTGAAGAGAGAATTTTATGATGATGGAGTTCTTCTTAATTTATTATTCAGTGTAGATGCCACTCAGTTCCAACCAGCTTTGAGTGGTGTACTGTACAAAAACCACCATCCAACAGCGGCCTCAGCCACCTTTACCCAAGACCTGAGAAAACAGTTTTCTGGAATGCCACAATTAGAACCATCATTGAATATCATTCAAGAGGGCAAGCATCATGACAGTGAAGCCATACTTCTAGGATCCTGATAGACTGCAGGTGGACTTGGTGTGCACCAACTCTGTTAGATTGAATCAGCCAGGTTGTCATGAGAAACAGATGGTCCCTCAAGTAACCAGGCCCTATGCCCTGCAGGGCTGTATAGATTATGATAAGCACCTTGAATAACAGTTTGAAGCATTTTGTAAGCAGTTTGTGAAGCAGAAATGTTACATGCCAATCAAAGTTCATGTTGCTGAATTCTGGACCAGTTGAAGTCCAAGTGGTCTTCAAAGGCTAGCCATGCAGAGCACATTGCACTAGTTAATACATGTGGTGACTGCACAATCTTTTTTCTGCACTCCTTTTTGTAGCAATTTAAAAAAACAAACCTTAACCATTGTGTAGCAATTGGCAAAGCAAAAGCCTATTGCCTGGGAAGAATAGAACAAGGTATAAAATGATCTGGCAGAGATTGAGCTTTGTTGTTTAAGATCCTTTCCTAATTTGATTATATCATTTTATCTTTTTTACAATTATTTTTTTAACATCCTATTGTTTTCCAGATTTTTCATTGGTGTCTAGAGAAATTGCTTGCTACGAGGCAGGTATTATCCAATCATCATTTGATTTCGGAAAATGTTATGAATAACCAGCAAACTTTTTATGAAATAGTTATCCCAAAATATTAATCCACATTGCCTGCTGTTTGTAATCTGTTCTGAGCCTCTGATATCAGAAATAATTACATCCAGAGATTTTTCACATAGTAATTCAGCTAAGTGGTTATTCTATATGTAAAGAGTAAACAGTGTTGAGTATTTACTATTTTTTTGTTTTAAAAAAAATGCATTTGACTGATAGGATTGTTCTACACAGGTAGAGGGCAATGCAGATAATTTGACCTCTTTTGATCCACTTCCTGAGTGGTAAAATAGTTGGAAACAACCTTTAGTGGGCTGCTTTGAAGCCTTCTCAAAGGGTTCTGAACATTTCCGATGAGATAACTGAAGAAGCAAAATTACTCATAGAATTATTTCTACAGCTGTAGTAAGTACCAAGTTAGATATTAGAAGAGTAGTTTAAGATAAACAAAATCATCAGAGAAATCTGTTACAGTTTTTTATTCATGGAGTGTGTAAAGTGTTCTGTTTTCCCATGAATAAACAGACAGTTCTTTCTTCAAGCTAGGGTAGTTTTGCCAAATCTGATAAATCTGTCATAATTTTACATAGATTTATGATTCCACTGAGACATACAATTATCATTGCGGCAAAATTGTCAATTATTTTAGAAAAGTAGCTGATGAAGAGTTGTCTCAGTTTATAGCTGGACAATAATGGAAGATAGGTGTTTTTGTTTAAAAGAAAGAGGCATCTGAATAAGCTAATATAAATCCAAATGTTTGTATTGCCTCACATCAATGATTCCTAACTTTATTATAATATTTGTTTCATGTATGATGTTTTTAATTTAATTCTTTTTCTTTCTTTTTGTTATTCTTTTTGAGAAGAGATTCCACTGAGCCTTTAAGTTAAAATATGCAGGTAGTCCTCCCCTAAATGGACTATTTGTTTAGCAACTGTTCAAAGTTACAACAGCTTGGAAAAGAGCAACTTACTATTGATCTTCACATAACTATTGCAGCATCATCACGGTCCTGTGATCAAAATTTGGGCAATTAGCAATTGGCATGTATAAACAACTGTTCCACATTACCACTTGTGATCTTCCCAGCCAGCTTCCAATAGGTCAGCGTGGAAAGCTGAATTCACTTGATGATTGCATGATTCACTTAACTGCAGTGATTCTCTTAGCAACCATGGCAAAAAAAGTTATAAGATTAGTCAATCAGAATAAGAATAGAGCTGGAAGAGATCTTCAAGGTCTTCTAGTCCAATCTACTAGTTTTGCTCAAACAGTAGACCTAATACCATTTCAAACAAGTGACTCTCCAGTCTCTTCTTAAAATCCTCCAGTGATGAAGCACCCACAACTTATGATGGCAAGCTTTTCCATTGGTTAATTGTTCTCACTGTTAGGAAGTTACTTCTTAATTCCAGGTTGCTTCTTTCCTTGATTACCGTATTTTTCGGAGTGTAGGATGCAGCTTTTTTTGCTCTAAAAAGAGGCTGAAAATCTGGATGCGTCTTACACATTGAATACAGCATTTTTTGCCCCCTGAAGCCTGCGCCTTCACCAAAATGGCCACGCACATACCCTTATGGAGGCTTCCAGAGAGCTCCTGGGGGCTGGGGAGGGCAGAAATCAGCAAAAAACAGGGTGTTCCCCCCCCCCCCCAGCAGCACTCTATAAGCCTCCATAAGGCTATGCATGCAAATTCTTTGACCAAAAAATGGTCCGT
>JAPKID020004648.1:0-11558 GCA_026931265.2 Tropidonophis doriae | reverse complement strand
AGCTCCCAGAATTCTCCAGCCAGCTGGCTGGAGAAGTCTAGGAGCTGAAGTCCTTCAGACTTAAAGTTGCAAAGGTTGGAGACCCCTGCATTAGGCCATGCCCACCATGGCTGCACCCACCCAGCAAGAGAATCTGTTGCTGAAATTGTTGAAGCCCACTCCTGGAAAGCCAATCATTTGCTGATGTGAGAAGAAATTATGTCATGCACTAAATAAATGAAGAAGGCAGAAAACTGTTAGTCTTTTGCACACAATAACACAGGTGCTATTTTAAGTTTTACATATCGATCTCTGCTTTCGGATATTACTTGATTTTTGACTCCCACGATTTGGAAATTCTAGTTGATATTTTGCTTCAGGCAAAGATCAACTCCTTCTTTTGATTACTTTTCCCCCCTACCCCCTGTGACTGTAGAACTGTACAACATTGACAAACTTATTTGCAGTACATGAGCCACACAAAGAGAAAGTTCTCTCTATGGTTTACTTTCCTATGACATATAGTTCAGTGGTGGGATTCAAGGTTTTTTTCTACTGGTTCTGTGGGCGTGCCTTGGTGGTTGTGGCAGGGGAAGGATACTGTAAAATCTCCATTCCCACCCCACTCCAGGTGACTGCAAAATCCCCATTTCCTCCCAATCAGCTGGCACTCAGGAGGGAGAGAATAGATGGGGCCAATCAGAGGTAATATTTACCGGTTCTCCGAACTGCTCAAAATTTCTGCTACCAGTTCTCCAGAACTGGTCAGAAGCTGCTGAATACCACCTCTGATATAGTCCTTCCTTTCAAAAATTAAATAAATAAAGCAGAAATATATTTGGCAGACAGAGTGAGGAAGACGTACCTGATAATTGTTGCTTTAAAAATTCAAGTTAGCTGTTATCAAATTGATTCTTATCGTGTGCAGTAATTTTCATTGGACAAACTGGAAGCATGAATGAATCTGGATTTTGACCCAGAGTCCTAATGTATTCAGAATTAGGAGACATGTTTGAATTCAAATTTAATATAAAATCATGTTTCTTACTTCGGGAGTGATCTTGCTGAAACCCCAGGACTGATGTATATTTTATCTTGGCTATTGTTTTTAAAATAAACCTGCTTGGGGGTTTTCTGTTTGTTTCATTTTTTTAAATGGTCTCCTGTTTGTAGCAAAATTCCATCTCTCTTGATGAAGTCAATATTGTATTAAAAACAACATATAGGAAAAGATAGGTTTAAGACATGATATTTACTTGTTTTAATAATATGTTTTGGAAGAAACCATGGGGCCCTGGTACATATCACTCACAGCCAAATTGCATTTGTGGCATAAACATAGTGTGTGAACTCTACCACTAATTAGGTGCCCTTTTTGAGCAGAAATTCGTACATTGCAATTATGATGTCAACTTGCATGTAAAAAGAGATGCCCTGAATTAAGGTCAACATTTGGTGACTTCATGGGCAGAACTATTCAGTCTTCATGCCTTTGTCCAAATGCATTATTCTGTTCATTCGTTTTCAGTATTATGAAGAGTAGCCCTTAATATTAACGACATTCATTCACGTATATAGCCTGTCCCATTTAAACTTGGAATTGTCAAGTTGAGGAATTGAGCTAAATTTTTCTGAGATCCTATACATTTTTGTGATTTACAAGATTGGCACCATCAGAATGTCTCCATCCAAGGTGGGGACTCAAGAGATCTTACTTTTCACCCCATCTGTGAGGAGCTCCAAAGTCTGTTCCACATAAGATGTAAAAACATCATACTATACTATACTTCCATGCTGAAAGCATGAGGCACTCCCATGGTGAAAGAGTCAACCAGTGACATCACCATTGCAAGGATACAACCACTGGGAGGCTCTCCCCCCATTAAGTTGCCCACCAAAATGGTACCTAAGAACCTTACAAATGGGGATCATAGACCCCAAGACAGTGCAATTGTCATAAATACTGTACATGCCAGTTAATTGGCAGTCAAATTTGATCATATTGTTGTGGAGCCACTGCAATGGTCATAATTGTGAAAATCAGTCATAAGTCACTTTTTCCAGTGCCGTTGTAACTTTGAACAGTCACTAAATGAATGACTGTAAATTGAGTACCTCTTAGTAGAGCAGGGGTAGGGAAATATGGCCCCTTTATGATGTGTGAACTTTAACTCTCAGAATTCCTGAATCAAGGTGGCTTCGGAATTCTGGGACTTGAAGTCCACAGGTCATAAAGGGGCTATAGTTCCCCACCCCTGCATTGGATGAAATGGAGCTTGACTCTCTTTGAAAACTTGTTGTCTTAAAGTAACATGTACGAATTAACCCGGCTGGCTTCCTCTTCCTGACCGAGCCGCCCAAAGTCCTCTCGCTGGTTAAATATCTCCATGTCTCCTCCTTGATTTGTGCTGCCTTTGGGAATGTGCTTCGCCTCACCAGGCCCATCCCTCACTTGAGCTCTGCTCTTTCTCTCACTGTTCTTTTGGCTGTGGCCGCTACTCCCCCCACCCCCATATCTTGGAAATTTATTTTCAGCATACAGATTAACAGAGTTGGAAAGGACCTTGCAGGTCATCTAGTCCAACCCCCTGCCCAAGCAGGAGACCCTACATCTGCCTGTACCTGGGATTGAACTAACAACCTTCGGATGGGGAGGCAAGAGCTCCACCTCTAGGTCACAGCAGCAGATACAAGTAAACATTAAAACTATCATTCCATACCTTGCTTGGTCAATGCTTTTCTCTGCCACTGAAGAGAGAAAATCCTAGCAGAGCACAAATGGTCTGGTCCCTAATGATGGTAAAACCTCCATTTTCTCCCTAAAGCCCTTTTCTCTCTTTGCTCCAGAGGTGGGTTCCTACCGGTTCGGACTGGTTCAGCCAAACCGGTAGTGGTATGCCGGCCTGGGTCACAGAACCGACAGTTACCCAGGCTGGCCACGGCCCCAAACCGGTTCCTTATTCACCACTGTCGCCATCTTTTTTGGGGAGTTCTATGCATGCGCAGAACAACTTCCATTGAATTGCATGTGCATGAATGAACCAGCAGTAACGCCGTCTAGAACTCACCCCTACCTTGTTCCTTTTATTTAAAAACAACAACAACCCTCCCCTCTCAACCTCCTTGCCTTTCTGGCCAAATTTCTGCTATGCAGGCACCTTCTTGCTTTGCTTCATCTCTTTCTCTCCTTTATTTCATCAATGTCTGCTCTCAATTTTCCACTAAATTTATTTTTGGCTCTCCTCCTTGGAAAAAAAACCCATCCATCTTGAAGACTTTTTGACTTTCATTTCTCTTCGGTTTGTGTCTTGCTACATTTCTGCTGGCACCTAACAAGCAGAGGGTTTCTCAGATGGACCCTCTGCAGCAGCATCTGGGTATCAGAGCATTAGATTAATGGGGCATCTGGGTATCAGAGGGTACAGGTAGTCCTTGATTTACGATCACAATTGAAGCCAAAATTTCCATTGCTAAGCAAGGCGGTTGTGACTTGTGTCCCATTTAAGAACCTTTTTTGTCACAGTTGTTAAGTGAATCACTGCAGTTCTTAAGTGAATCATAGAGGCTTTGAGCAAATCTGGTTTCCCCATTGATTTTGCTTGCCCATGTGGATGTTGCAATGGTCATCAGTGCCATTCGAATGGTCACTAAATAAATGGCTGTAAGTCAGTCTGAACCTTTTTTTGCCTTTGTGCCATAATCTATACCTATGTAATGTTTGATTTGCCTTTTGGTAAGCTATTTCTTCAGTAAACTATTTAGAGGGGGTGGCTTGAAGTTGGCTCAATGGCTAAGATGCTGAGCTTGTCGATCAGAAAGGTCGGCAGTTTGGTGGTTCGAATCCCTAGCGCCACCTAACAAAGTGAGCTCCTGTTACTTGTCCCAGCTTCTGCCAACCTAGAAGTTCGAAAGCATGTAAAAATGAAAGTAGAACAATAGGAACCACCTTTGGTGGGAAGGTAACCGTGTTCTGTGCACCTTTGGCATTTAGTCATGCCGGCCACATAACCACGGAGACGTCTTCGGACACCGCTGGCTCTTTGGATTTGAAACAGAGATGAGCACCACCCCCTAGAGTCGGGAACGACTAGCACATATGTGCAAGGAGAATCTTTACCTTTACTTTCAGCTATTTATTGCTCTTCAGAGCAGAGGCGGGTGAAGGGAAGCCAAATGTGTACATGCTGATTGCTGAAATTCTTCATTCATCTTTTCTAAAACCATTCAGCTGACTACAGCCTTTGCCAAGAAGGCAGAAAAAAGAGTAGAAAAGATGCCGTTATCTACAATCTGTCTCTGACTACCAGTAGTTATTCAAAAACATCACTAATTTCCGGGCAAATAAATGCTATTTTTTTTATTGTAAACTTTCAGGTTTTAGCAAATTATTTGGCAGCACAGGGGCATGGGGCTTGGGATAGCTAGGGCCGCATAAACAACATTTTCAGCCCTTATGGAAGCAATGTGGCACTGAAACCTGAGTGGTTTTCATCAGACGGAAGAAGGCAGGCCCTGAGTATCAGATAAATGCTTTGCCAAACAAGTCAGCAGAAAAAGACTGTAGTGTATAACTCCAGAGAAGGAGTTCGTCTGTAATCAAAGGCCTAGTTGCTTAGACTGAAATCAAAGATGGAAATTTATAAGCTCACATGAAACTCACTGATCCCTTATATCGTCTGACTATTTTACAGGGGCCTCTTGTTCTTTGGATCGCCATGTTGTGGCAACCCATCCAATTTTGTAAATGGTGACTACAATTTACAATTTACATCCTCAATTTACAATCATTCATTTAGCGATTGTTCAAAGTTACAAGAAGGGTGAGGAAAAAAGTGATGTGATAATTTTTCACGTGATCATTACATATCCTCACGTTTACTGGGTCAATATGCGGACACTTGACAACCGATATGTATTTACAATATTTGTCAAGTGTCCTGGGGTCATGTGGACAAGGGCTCATTGAAACTATAGCTCACATCCTTCTCAGGCATGAAATCATCTTACCTTCGCTCCCGGTTTGGAACCGGGAGCGTGCATGTGCACACGCTCACTTCGCTCACACACAGCACTTCTGCACATGCACAGAGCATCTGTGATGACGTCTGGGCAGGTGGGCAGAGCCTTCTGCTGCCACCACTATCGGCAGAATACCACCTCTGATCCTGCTAGCCTGTGTCTTCTATAAGAACTCATGGACTCAATTTACAACACCTCACCTAATCAAATATCTGGGAAATACTGATCTGTTTTATGTGCAACTACTGTTATCAGATTAGTACAAAGTAGTTTCTCTGAATGTGTCCAAATCCTGTTCTGCTGTTTGCAAAATTAGACAGACTAACTGCCTACTGACAATCCACCACCAATCACAATACATTATTCTGTCTATCTTCTATTTTTTGTTACTATTATTGTTTTCAATGTTTGTACGTGTAATGCTGGTCTGTAATAAAAATTGATTGAAATGAATGCATGAATGAGAGCTGTAGAAAACCAGGAGTTTCAAGTTCCAGCAAAATGGGTTTCTTCTGTTAAGTTTTGGTGAGCGCTTCTATTAAATCATGATTAAGACCGTAAGAAAGGCTGAGCACCAAAGAATTAAGGCCTTTGAACTATGGTGCTAGAGAAGACTCCTGCAAGTCCCTTGGACTGCAAGACGATTAAACCGGTCAGTCCTAAAGGAGATCAATCCTGACTGCTCTTTAGAAGCCCAGATCCTGAAGATGAAGCTCAAATACTTTGGCCACCAAATGAGAAGGGCAAATGCTGGGAAAGATTGAGGGCAAAAGAATGAGGTAGCTGGATGGAGTCACTGAAGAACTAGGTGTGAGTTTAAATGGACTCTGGGGAATGGTAGAGGACAGGAAGGCCTGGACAGGAATGTTGTCCATGGGGTCTCAATGGGTTAAACATGACTAATTCTTAAATCATTGTTTAGTGAAATAAGTTTTTCAACCTCAAAGATTCATAGTCTCAGCAGAAATTCACTCAATAATTTTGCTACATATCTCTCTTGGAAACCTTACCTAGGATTGTCAAAGAACTAGCCTTTCTCTTTGAGCTCCAGGCAGTATTTAAACTCTTCTTTCTATACTGTAAAATATATTTACCATCTGAAGACTTGAAAAACCAAGTTAAGGGTAGATCATCACAGAGAAAATCTATTTATGTGTTCATTACAAATCAAAAATAACTTGATGGCATACAATCAAAGAATATTTAAGACCAGTGAAAGAAGTTTACTAGTTCAATTGCTTTGTTATTCAAGCCTATTTCCAGGATCACTACTGGTTCTGTGGGTGTGGGTTGGTGGGCATGGCTTTGTAGGCATGGCAGGGGAAGGATACTGTCAAATCTCCATTCCCTCCACACTCCAGGGGAAGGATACTGCAAAATCTCAATTTTCTCCCGATCAACTGGGACTCAGGAGGCAGATAATAGATGGGGGCGGAGCCAGTCAGAGGCATTTACCGGTTCTCCGAACTACTCAAAATTTCTGCTACCAGTTCTCCAGAACCGGTCAGAACCTGCTGAATACCACTTCTGATCACCGCCTTCTATTTAGCTTTCCAAGATCCCAAGAGATTCATGGTATTATCTTTATTCTAAATACCATTTAACTGAGTATACATTATGCCTTGATAATTTTAATTGTTTTCGTCCTCAGTCTTAACTACAAAGTCATTACTTAGTCTTGGCTTATTAAGACAGAGTTTAATTCTTAACAGCTAAAGTTAAACATTGGGCTCAGTGAAGCCAATGTATAATATAGCCAGATCACTTTATTGGAACAATAACATATTTCCTTATTGTTGTTTAATTAACCAGTTGTAATAGAGCAGCAGGATTCTTAATTCACAATTTTGCATGTCAGCAACTACAGCTATGGCACAGTCTGGAAAAAGAACTGAAAATGATTTACTGGTTGTTGGAGGCAATGGAACAGCAGGAGCTATGATTGGAATGCACGGGGAGGAAAACGTTTCACTGCTTTCTTTGCAGTAGCGATGCTGGTGAATACTTCTTTGTTTTCAAGGTCATCCTGTGCAGATGCCAGGTGCTCAAAGATCTTTACCATCTGTACCTCTAAGGCATCTGCCAGAATCACAGAGGCACCCTAACTTGACAGAACTGCAAAGCTTTCTTCAATTAAAATGCACTCTTCCAAATTGGTCGCCAAAACTCCATTATTTTATTTCCTTTATTTTATAGTCCCTGGTGGGAATATGTTCCAGGTGGGGTGGTTGTTGTTGTTTTTTTGTATCCTGAGGGTGTTGAGAGAATTCTTATAGAAATGTAGTTTAGCATACTTTAGCTTTATTAGTTTAGCTTAATTTTGCTTAGTTTAGTTTAGCCCAGTTATCTAGCCCAGTCAAGTCATTCCAGTCCAGCCTGGCTTATCACTGGCCATTTTTTTTCTTGCTGAGGAGGTTAGTACAGATAATCCTTGATTTATAACCACAATTGATCCCCAAATTTGCATTGCTAAATAATGAAGTTGTTAAGTGAGTTTTGCCCCATTTCACAACCTTTTTTGCCACAGTTGTTATGCAAACCACTGCAATTGTTAAAATGATGCAGTCATTTAATGAATCTGGCTTCCCACATTGACTTTGCTTGTTGGAAGTCCTATGGGAAGATTATAAGGTGATCACATGATCTCGGGACAGCATAACTGTCATAAAATACATGCTGGTTGCCAAATGCCCAAGTTTTGATCATATGCCCACGGAGATGCTACAATTGTCTTATGTGTAAAAAACTGTCATAAATCACTTTTTTCATTGCCATTGTAACTTCCAACTGTCATTAAATGAATGATCATAAGTTGGTCTACCTGTATAGGCAATGAATAATTGGGGAAAGGACAATGAATTCCTTTCAAATATATAGGCAGAGTGGACTGCTGCTAGTTCGCACCAGTTTGGGCAAACTGGTAGTTAAGCTTCTGTAGAATTCGGCAAACCGGCAATTCCTACCCCTGGCTAGCCCCAACCCGGCTCATTTTTGGCCTGTTTTCTGGGCCGTTTTTTGGGCTCTTTTGGGCCATTTTACGAGCCAAAAGTGGCCTGATAATGGCCCAAAAATGGCCTGAAAAACACCACCAAACACCCCCTCCCCAAAGTGTCCTGGTTTTTGCCTGGTTTTTGCCAGTTTTTCGGGCCAAAAACAGCTTGAAAACAGTTTAAAAAACTAGCCAAAAAACAGGGAGAGGTGGGATTAGCCAGAGGTAAGATTAGCCCCAAGCAGCTGAATCCTATCTCTGCCTTTGAGGTGAGTGGCTAGCAGGCGGGGCTTGGTGTGATGAGTGACATCACCCACACAGTCACTTGATCATGCCTACCCAGCCAGTGGTTAAGTCATTCAAGTCCCACCACTGTATATAGGTGCTACATATCTGGAATCTTTCACTGTCTGGGAAACATAATGCTATTTTAATGCCTATATGAATCTCCTGGGATAAGGGGGATTGTGGAGTGAACCATAATTGTCCTGGTAATATTAACATTTAACAATTTTTTTTTTACCTTGGAAGGCTGGGGTGGACGTGGCCAGGGTGGGCATGGCCAACTCAATGTCACATGTTGGGGGATCACCTGTGGCGGCCTGAGCACTCTGCCAGCAAAAACAGGCTCCTGAGCTATGCTTTCAGCTGCAATGGCCTCCTGCAACTCTCTGCCAATGAAAACAGAGCTTGGGAGAGCCACCCACAGCCCTCACATGCTCCGTTTTCACTGGCAGATGCACCCCGGACTGGTCCTTTGCTGTTTCCCGGGTAGCCCCGCAGGCCACATCTAAACATCTCGCAGGCCAGCTCCAGCTCCAGCTCCCTGGCCTTGTGTTTGACACTCCTGCTATAAAGTGAGATTGGATACCTAGCTTGGAGGTAATAACAATTTGGCTAACAATTTTGCATCGGTGCAATGTTTACTCATTTTTTGGCAGGGTAGGGTAGGGAAGAGAGATGACATTCTGCCAGGAGAAAGGTCTATCAATCTCCTGGTAGATCTTCACACATCACATTTAAATAGACAAGTGGAATGGAATGCAATGACAAAAGCCGAAGTTTCCAGCCAAAGCAGTGGGGAAGCAGTGGGGAAGCTGTTCGAAACTCTTAACAGGCTGCCAGACGTTGCAGTGAGCATCTATCAAATACATGGGAATAGTGATCTCTTTATATTCCAAGAGACTGAGACTGAGAGATTGTTATACCTTTGGCTTGAAATTTTTGAAAACTGTTAAAAACCAGTCCTTGGCTCTACCTCCTCTCTACCAATCTAATGGGGAACTTGGCTCCATCTTTTTAGTAGACTGGCTCATTTGATGCACTCATTTGTTCATTCAGTCATTCAATCTATATAGCTGCCCATCTCACATTTGAGACCCTGGGCAGCTCCTATAATTAAAACAGTAACAAAAACAATCAACGTCATACAAATAAAACACGGGACAGATTAAACCATTAAAAACTAAATTAAAACTGTAAAACATAATCAGCAAGACAATAAGTCATGTATCCCAATCAATGCAGTCATCTAGCAGGCTGCATACGACAAATGGATCCCGAGGCATGATGGCAAGATCATGTCATCAGAGCCTTCTGAAGGGCAAGAAGGAGCATGGCCAAGCTAATCTCCAGAAGAATGGTGTTCCAAAAGGGAAGTAGCATGGCAGAAAAAGGTCTCTTGTTGGGTCTTATCTGATGATGCTCCTTAATCGATGGGATCTGTAACACACCTCTTCTACTGGGCCTAATGAGACAGGTAAGTAACCATGGGGAAGGGGTCCCTCAAATAGCTTGTCCCAATGGTGCAAAGGGTTTAACCGGTCATTACCAGTACTTTGAACCCAGAAAAAAACTGGTGACCAGAAATATAACATGCTCTGATTGAGGACTGTGCATAACAACTTGCACCTCCACATTTTACATTAGTGGCAGCTTCTGGATGTTCTTCAAGGGAAGTCCCATGTAGAATGATTTCAGTAGTCTGTTCAGGAGGTGGCCTAGGCATGAGTGACTTAAGAGTAGAGCTTCCCAGTCCAGGAACAGGCACAACTGATGGATAACATGAAATTATTAAAAGTGTCACTTGGCTTCCACCTTAAGCATGAATCATGAAGGACCAAAAGGACTCCCAAATTGTACCACCCCAATCAGCACCAAAGATGGTAAATCCTTGATGATATAGGGGAATGATCTTGAGCGAGAGGAGGATGACTCACACCTTAGGCAATTTGTCTGCAGCTCAGTCCACATGAGAAGAGGGTAAAGTATGGGAAGCATTTCAGAAATGACCCTCTCTACAGTTTTCAGAAACTAAGAAAGGAGAAATAAATAAATACTTTTGTCTTATAAGATTCTGTTTAACGTAATCTTAAACAAGGATGGTGCTTACTCTTCCTTGTGTGGATTATCTCAAAGGGCTAACAGAGCCCAAAAGCTTCAGAACCCAATGTCACTCAGTCTTGCTAGGGTTGAGCTGGAATTTGTTATTGTCTATCCAAACACTCATAGCCTCCAGATACCGAGATAGAATAGTACACCGTTTGCCTGTAGCTTAGTGTCATCAGCATATTGAAGATACTTTGTCTTATAGCAACAGATGACCAGTGGCTTCATGTAGATGTTAAACAGAATTGGAGAGTTCCAGCCCCTATGGAACCCTGTAATGGGATCTCTCAATTAACACTAATTGGAACTGATCCTGGAGGAAGGACAGTAACCAATGCAATATCATGACACACACAGACCCATCCTAATACCAAGGTCCATAGTATCAAAGGCTACCAAGTGGTGGGATTCAGCCAGCTCGCACCTATTCGGGAGAACTGGTTATTAACTTTCTAAGCAGTTCGGAGAACTGGTTGTTGGAACCTTTTGTTTTCACCCCCACTTTACAAGGCTAATCCTGTAAGGAAGACAGGAAAGAAACATTCTGTTGTTGTTTCTAGCCTAATCTTTATTGACCTGCTTACAGAAACTGCCTCTCCGGTTACCCCTTATTATATTGTAACAGCTAAGTGAAGCACCCATTGATGTGAGTGATGTTGAATTGGCCATGCCCACCCAGTCACGTGACCACTGAGTCCCGACAAGCTAGCTGGTCATTAGGGCAGAGAACCAGTTGTTAAATTATTTGAATCTCACTACTGTCTAGAATAGTAAGGATGTACTACCCATATCCCCCTCATGCAGGAGGCCATCCAAAAACACAACCATTGCTGCACGCAGTCCCCTAAGCTCTGTTTTCACTGACAGAGGGCAGCAGAAGGCCGTCGCAACTGAAAATGGAACCCGGGAGCGCTGCATGCAATCCTCCCATGCTCCATTTTTGCTGGCAGAGACACTGTGGGCCAGTCCTTTGCTCTTTCTAGGACAGCCCCGCAGTCCAGATCTAAGCACCCCGCAGTTGAGATCCAGCCCCTGGGCCTTGAGTTTGACACCCCTGTACTACCACTTCTCAACAATCTTCCCTAAAAAGAAGAATGGACACTGGACAAAACGTGCCCAGTCTGGTTGGAAGTCATGATGAGAAAGGAATCATCACCTCATTTCATCTCTTTTTCTCTTAAAA
>JAPKID020004647.1:0-11558 GCA_026931265.2 Tropidonophis doriae | reverse complement strand
CAGTGCAGCTCGCGCAGGAGAGGTGTTACGTGAAAGTGTCTAGGCACTCCCATTACAACCCGCGCGGCTGCATTCTGCATTAATATCCTTATATAAAGAAGGCAAGACAGAGAGACAAGTGACTCCCATTGAATGGATAAATAAATATTTTTTATTTCTTTGAAAGCTTTCCCTATGGCAAGCAAAGTCATGATTTGGATCTACTAGTTATCTGGTTCTATTCACCATTTGCTAAGTACAAAAATAGTTTAAATGGAAAGCACTGTGGAAGGGAAAACTTATTGTATTTCTGTTCTCCTAACATATCCCTGAAGTATTTTCTCATTGAAGAAACCAACAATCTGTCCTTAAATACGTAAAATGGAAGACATGAAGTAAACTGTTACAAATCAAAATTTGTCATAAGAGAGAAAAAAGTGGATGTTTAGGATCTTCTGATCCAATTTGCTAGAAGTTATCTAAGGCTAAACTACCTGATCTACTTGTGTTCCAGCATTAAATATGCCTTCCTAATCTCTAAATCCTGGTTTGGCTGTACTGTAACTGACTCAGTTCCTTTTAAGTTTTCTCTCCCTGTTTCGTCTTCTTCTCATGCTACCCCTGATTATTTTTCAACAATTTAATGCAGTTCAAATAAGTTCACTGTTACAGTTCAGATGGCATGAAGTTTATAATTTTGAATTTAAATGTGAATGTATATTACTTTAATAACATGGGTTTTTTCCATTTGATTATATAGTCTATCTTTCCACTAAATTCTTAGCTATAATTCAGGACAGAGAGATGGGCACAAAACTTTATTAATTATTATTTTTCTGTACTCAAATATAACACTTTAAGACTAGGTTCAGTCAAGGCATCTCGTTTATCAAATTTAAAAGATTAATCTGAAATTACATAGATAATTAAATGCAGATATAATTCAGCTTCACAGTGATTTGCTGATAGAGTTAATATACAATTAGGGTAGTTTTTAAAAAGAACTAATGGTATTTTATAAAACCAACAAGCAGTAAAATTATTTTTGAAATTGCCTAGCAATATAGCTGCTGCAGCAAAATGGCTTTTAGAAAATGTGCCAGAGGCCAACTGTTTTTATGAAAAATACAAAAAAAACCCTATTTCCAGAATTGTAGATCATGGAAGGGATATTTGAGGCATCATGTTCAATGCCTTGCATTTGAAAGCATCTGCTGAAGGAATGTGTATCATCACACTTGGAAATTATTTCTTTTATCCAATTTCTTTTATTGATATTTTTTTTCTAAAATAGAATTATCTACAGAATCTTAGCAGTCTCACACCACAAGCTCTCATTCTTTATTACATAGGTATGATGCAGGTAGAAAACGGCTATGGACTTGCATTGCAGTGGCATAATAATGACTTGCTTTCATTGTTCTGTCTCTTCTTTTGCTTCTATTCCAAGGCTGCTGCCATTCCAATATATAACGGGAATTTGCCTTTCTGTAATTTAAATGCATTAATTTCTACCTTGTATTTGGGATAAGTAGAAAACACATCTTCATCTTCTGCTGTATAACATCTTTTCAGTCTTTGAAAACTCTATTTTGTATGCATGCACACACACATAAACACACTCGCACACAACCTACAACAGTTCTCAACCTACAACAGTTCTCTTAAAAACCGTGTTACTAATTTAACAATTGCAGTGATTCACATGTGGCAAGACAAGTCATAAAATGGGCAAAACTTCCTAAGCAAATTTCTCACTTAGCAACATGTATTTTGGGCTCAATTGGGATTGTAAATTTAGAACTACCTGTAAATTAAATATTCTCAATTTTCTTGTCAAAGGATTTAGTTTCTTATTCCAATCAGCCACTTCATACTTCTTAAAACTATATCAATTAATGTGAATTTTTTAAGTTTGGGCCCCTAGCTGCATATGATATTAGGGTAAGGTCCTACCATATAAATTAATGTAGAACCATTAATGCTTTTTTTTCTAATTTCGGCTTCACACTGGTGACTCATACATGTTTTGTCATTAGCTCCTATTCTGAAATCTCTTTCATAAATATTACTAGATTAGGTATTCTTATTGTATATCTCTACCAAAATAAGAAGGGATGTGGCTCAGTAGCTAAGACGCTGGACTTGTCAATCAGAAAGGCCAGCAGTTTGGCAGTTCCCATTAGTTGTCACAGCTTCTGCCAATCTAGCAATTCCAAAGCACGTAAAAATGTAAGTAGAAAAATAGAAACCACCTTTGGTGGGATGGTAACAGCGTTGCGTGCGCCTTTGGCATTTAGTCATGCCAGCCACATGACCACAGAGATTATTTCAGATCTTCGGCTTGAAACAGACGAGTATGACCCCCTAAAGTCTGGAACGACTAGCACATATGTGCGAGGGGAACCTTTACTTTTACCATAATAAGAATTGAATATACTTGTATATTTTCTTTATTACCTGTTAGCATTTTCTGTCATCATTAAGCAGCTGATATATCCTTTTATTTAAAGCAGTCCTTTTTGTTCTTCTGTTGCTAAGCTATCCTACAATTCCAGGATACCTATTTGTACTTGCTGTGGGCACTGTCCCTCTTTCTATCTCCGTACAGTAGGTCTCCTTTTTGTTGATTTTTGCAGTCCTTCTTTTATTTTTTCACTATTGGCAATTGTGCCTTCTGCGTTTTTTTAAGAAATTTTCTTCCACTTTGAACACTCTCCTTCCACGAACTCTTTATTCTGAATTCGCTGAAATTCTCTTGTGTTAGCTACATTGCTTTTCTATTAAAATCTTAAAAGAACTCCATTGTTACATGGTCTTTTCTTCCTCCCCACCCCACAGCCAAGTGTTTCTGCTATTACCACCATCATCCCAAGACGTTTCCCCTGTGGATTAGTTTCAGGTTTGAAAAAGTCAAGAGTTGCTGATCTTTCTCCACCCATGAAGGAAAAAGTTGTCAGCAAGTCAGGACAATAATTTATTGGGAAAAAAATCATCCTTGGCAGTGTTTCTCCAACAGATGTCAGGACAATTAAAGTCCCCCATCAGTACTATTTCATGCCTATCTGAAAGAACCGCAATTTGCTTTAGGAAAGTATGAACTATATATTTTATTTCATTGGGCAACATACCAATAACAGCTTTTTAAAAAAAAAAATCTGTCCTCTACTTATTTTAACCCAGATGCTCTCTCTTAAAGCCTATTTCATTTACTGGAATGCATGGCGGATATTTTTACCTATTGTGGGACACCTACTTTCCTGCTTATTTATTAATCACATTTATATGGCTGTCAATCTTACACGAAGTGTCTCTGGGCAGAACCTACTTTATTTTTTTTTAATGTATCTTTCACTTACTATATTTCAAATACTTAAGTTGTTCTACTTACATTCATTATATAAAATTACTCTTTAAAAATAATAGTGAGGACAAATTATTCTGATTTGCAAAAATATTTATCTGCTGAAAAGAAAAGGGCAGTGGCTGATTATAAATAGTAAGAAACAGTATTAAAAATAAAGGTACAATATCATAACTCCCTTATATAAATCAACAGTAAAACTGTATCTGGAATCTGGAGTACAATCCTGAACCTTTAAAAAATGGATATAGTGAAGTTGCATAAGATTCAGAGAAGGGCAATTAAGATTATCAAGAGGCTGGAACAGCGTCCTGGATGTCCCGGGAAGAAATGACAATCTGAAGATGGTTCTGTGATAAGCGAAGCTGAGGATTGTAGTAGAATGAAGAACTGGCGAAAAGACAGACTCTTTGTAATTCCTGTCTGGACAAGGAGAGGACTTGAACTAAAGTGCTCCAGAGAGTTGCTGCTCATGAGGAGACTGCAAGACAGCAGTTTCTGGTGGGTTAAATGCTCTGGGAGCTGAGGGAATAGCCATCTTTTTGCTCAAAACATGGCCAGCATTTTCCAAAGGACACTGGCTTCACATACTTCCTTTTCTAATCACTTTGGGAAATTGCTTCTAAACTGCTTTTCTTTTTCTTTTCTTTATTCTTTTCTTTTTGTTTCTGTTTTTCTGTTCTGTATGTTTTATTAGTTTCTTTTGTAATACTTTTTATTGTGGCAATCTTAATTTTAATAAAATTATTAAAGTAACATGAGGAAAAGTTGCAATATTCGATTAAAATGATCCCTTTTAGTTTAGAAAAGAAAACAATGAGCAGGCACATGATCGAAGCATACAGAATTATGCATGGCAGTGTGACTGCTCTGAAAGGTGTCTGCTGGAAGAGAAAGATGGGCTTCTTTGTGCAGTTGGTTGGCCACCAAGAGATGAGATAGGTAGAGTAGATGGGTCCTCTGTCTGACCTTGCAGGGCACTGCTTATATTCTTATGTTCTTAAAAGCTGACTCTTATTAACTGTATGCATCGATTCATGTCTTTTGTACTTTTCCTCAGGATAAAATGAAATTGATCCTCATACTATTTCCATAGCAGAATACATACATACATACATACCCTAAAATCTTCCTTACAAAATCCTCATTCTAATAATAGTTGACAGCTTGCTTTTCCTGTGTTATGAAAAAAAAGTGAAGTTACGCTCACTTCTATATCCGGCTCGTAAAATATGCCTCTTAGAAGCATTTTACAAAAAGTGGATCTTGCAATTGTATATTAGGCATAGGAGAGAAAAAACATATAGTTGGCTCCTGGGCATTCATTGAAATCTGTGCTTAATACAAAATTACAGGTTTTTTTTAATAGAATTAATGAAATCATGTATTTGTCCCCATTTCCTCCAGAAATACAAAGTACACATTCCCCTCCCATTTTAAATCCAACAACCCTATCTAATAAACAGGGTGGAAAGAGATTTAGTGAGCTTTGATGGTTAAGGGCAGAATTTAACCTGAGTTTCCATTGAATTAACCCAGTATCTTAACCACTAGATTATACTGGCATAGTGCTTAGAACAAAATAATTAGCTAATATAAATATAGGTTGCAGGTACTCTTATGGCTAATGGAGCGGAGTAAAATTTGGGAGCCTACAAAAATCACTGGATGACTACAGTTGTCTCGCAGCTCAGCCCAGCCTACTCCAAATATTGTGAGAAAAATAGGAGGGGGAAGCAGTTTATATGTTTTACTCCTGAATGAAAGGAGGAATATAAACTTTATAACATTTATTTTAAAATGGATAATGGAATGTAGATTACGTGCAAATGGGGCAGTGGGAGAGAGAACTATATTGCATATTTAGAATATTGTATTTTATGGATTATTTTGCATCAGAGGTAGCTCACCTTTATATACTTCATGATCAGATTGTAGTGTTTTTGTTGGTTTGGAGCCATTATGATGCCCAGCAGTTGGAATAACCTGCTGAGAGAGCTCTGATATGTTTTGTGTATGGAAATGTTACTGTAGAGGGGGTCCATGAATATGTAGAAACATTACAAAGAATTCTGTGCAAACCAAAAGATTGCATGCCTCACCAAGACAGAGCTTAACTGTTTCCATAATTAACAACTAGGTTTGCAATTGGCTAACTACATAGGAAAAACAGGGAGGTAACTTTATTTTTTTTAAAAAAAACTATGTAGCACTCTACTACAATAAAGAACTAAAATCATAAATCCATCCATGCCATCAATGCAGATTACACAATTTACTATGAAAACACAAAAAATAATAGATCACACAAATCAGAAAAGCCAAAGAATTCCTGGAAGCCTGGCACTCAAATAAATGAGCTATCAACAGATCGATAGAGCTGGATACATTCTACAACCTAGCCAAATACCTGATCCAGGCCACACACAGCAAGCAGATGAGGTCAATCAAAGTAGGAACAACACTATTCACAGCAACCAATTAATCAGCGTCTTCCAGGAAAATTCCAATCATTCCTGCCACCCCAAATCAACTCCTTGTGTTCCAAACTTAACATAGTCTACAAATACTGAAAGGTAAACCCCATTTAAGAAACTGTTGTGCTGAGGAAATCTTCATGGGATCAGGGCAGAAGCCATGATAATCTCAGTATTGATTTCCCAAAGACCAGGTAACCCAACTATTTAGTATGACTATTGTATCTCTTTGGAGACCCCAAGGATCTATGGACCTGGCATAGGGCAGTGGTACCACTATCTGTCAGTGCAAGCTGGTTTTGTAGAAATAGAAGAAAATAGTTTGTAAAGGTCAATGATGTTTCTAAAAAGAATTCCAGAAAAAATGGTACTTAAGTTATCAATGCATGCTTGAAGAATGAACATATAATTGGTGTGATGATTTTATTTTCAATTGCAGTTAGGTATTTACTGTTATTGTTTTGTCCTATTTCCCTATTAATCTGTACATTTCAGTTTAGAAAGCTGCATGTATTACATTTAAAATATATTTGTAGTCCAATATAGCAGTAGATGATTTGAAGTATGGTGCTGCATCAACCTTCTCATGTTATTTAGGGTGACCATTACTTAGAATTTAGTTTATATTGGTATATACTGGTGTAATTAGTGATGTATGTAAAAACATCTCTGCCTTTTTTAAAATACTGAATGCCCCAACTCTCTTTGGAATATTAATGGAACAATGTATGAAGCAAGCTAATATCTGTATTTTTAGTTGCAATTATTTAGAGTTATGGTATCAATGTTATGAAATGATGATAATTGTAGATATCATATTTCACATTTCCTCTTATTCCTCCTATACACAAAATTTTTGTAATCTTTGAGCTACAAAAATTCCCTTAGCAATTGTTCAAAGTTAAATCACGGCCCCCTCCCAAAGAACTTATGACAGTCTCAAAGTTATGAATGTTGCAGCACAACAGACCTGGAACATATTTCCTCTGCCTATCCCTTTCCAGGATCTAACAGGCACTGGACCTGTGGAGACTCACTTAACTTGCGAAGATCTCCATGATCAAGAGATCTGTTTCCTCTCCAGCCTCTCTGCCTGCTCCTAGAGTACCAATAGCTGGGCAGTAAGACCAGAGGTGGAGTGGACGAATGTGCCCTGTTCATCCTAGCTGGCTCACCACAAGGACACCCAATCTGCTTTTAGAGCACTGGGCAACCTTGGTTAAATATGAAGCAGCATGACATAGCATCCCCGAAGCCTCTCAGTCTCTGCATCAAAAGACTTTGCTGGGGAAAATGGAAACCTGCAGAGGTGTGACATCTCGCTTCTTCAGGTCACCACCCTCTGGTCCAAAAGCTTTTGCAAAGAGGATGGAAGACATGGTGGTTGCGATCTCGCACTACTTCAGGCTTCCATTCTCTGCAACAAACGCTTTTACAAAGGGCCTGTGGAGATTCAGTGGGGCAGGAAAGGTGAGAGAAGTAATTGTGGGAACCCCATGAGGTACCCCAGAGGGTCAAGTAAGGCCTTGAATTGTCTGAAGCAGGTGGCCTGTTACAGCACTCAGTCCACCATGGTCTTCCCCACCTTGAGATACCGCACATGTACTGTGCATTTGATTAACAAATGTGTTGGGGAAAGCAGGGAAGGTTCACATCAAATGAACACGATCCAATTAATGAAGGTTAAGAATGTAATTGGCAGGCTCTATTACATTTGTAACTTGAGGATATCTGTATAGAGAACATGGCTGCTGCTGCTGCAATAAGTGTTTAGCATTTGAAGAGCTAAGTGTGTATCAGAAACTCTACAGAGAAAAAAGATAACTGATCAGAAGTGACAAATTAAAAGAGAAAAATAACAGATAGCTTATTGAATTTTTCTCTACAAGGTTTATTGTAAAAGTGGAAGGGGGGAGGGAGAAAAGTCTAGTTACCTAGGAGAAGAATCGTGAGATACACTGATAGCAATCATGTCTTATGTACGAATGCATTTTGAGAAAGGTTCTTGACCATTCTATAAATTAGTATAAATGCTGGTGCATGGAAATTGATCTGTTTGGCTGTGTCATTAATCGCTTTTGCAGTTTTAGTCTTACTGCTTCCTACATGATGCTTATATATTGTTATAATCTTTAATATACAGGTAGTCCATGACTTATGACCACAACTGAGCTGAAAATTCCTGTTGCTAAGCAAGACAGTTGCTAAGTGTGTTTTGCCTCATTTTATGGCCATTCATGTTGTTTAGTGAATCACTGAATTTATAAAGTTAGTAACACATTAAGTGAATCTGGCTTCCCCATTGGCTTTGCTTGTCAGAAGGTCACAAGTAATCAAATGACTCTCTGGGATACTGCAACTGTCATAAATAAGAGTCTGTTGCCAAAGGTCTGCATTTTGATCAGTGTGAACATGGTGTGCTGCAGTGGTTATAAAAATGGTCGTAACTCAATTTTTCAGTGAAATTGTAACTGTGATTGGTCACTAAAAGAACTGTTGTAAGTTGAGGACTACCTGTATAGTCATTTTAATTTCAGTGTAGGCACATCTGTAATTTTGAAGAGTTGTAAAAAGTTATATGCTTGTGTTTATTTGGTTTTAGGGGTGATTTTTTTCTTAAAGTTGTCCTCTTCAGTATTATAGCCAGGTTAGCACAATAACTCAAATCTTTCAGCTTGGCAAACAAAAGACATATTAGCTGACTCCCTACGCTCAGTAAATATAAGAAAATAAATTGATATTTTTATATTTTTGAGTGACTATAATGAAACAATAGTCCTTCCGACACAAATGATTAAGTCTTAAAAATAACCTTTGAGAAGTCAATCTGACATGAAACAGAATGAATCTCTGTTCATTAGACTAGCAGTGCAATGACCCTTAAAACATTCATCACTTCAACCAAGCCAAAATGCAGTTACTTCTTAGAAAAATGCCTTTCCCAATTCTGTAAATTTCTTCCTAGTACAATACACAGTCCAATCTGAAACCAAGGAACTGGAACCTGTCTACTGTTCTGAGACTAAAGTTCCGATTATTTTTTATGGGTTGGAGTCAAGAGATCATTATTTCTTCATTTAGATGGCAACTTTCCAAGGTGGTAAGAAATTACTGTGAAAAATGAGTACATAACTATAAGGGGATTTTCAAAAACAGAGTGACGATTCTGGAGGGAAGGTGATGATGGAAAATGTCATTCTGATCTTACGTATCACTGACAGTATGATTATTTCAACAGATGTTATTTGAAAGATTCAACCTATTAATGAAGTATTTGAATTTTGGTCTTGTAGAACATTCTCACAGTTCAAAATGTTGACAGTTGAGCACTTTACTTCATGCTTCAAAAAAGCATTAGTATCCAAATTACCTCAAGCTTTATGCATTCTAAAAATGCAAAAATTAATTATCTTTTAAAACATCAAATGTATGTGCTTGTAACGTGATTATGATATATATCACTTGTTCTTCAGTGTTCATGTTTGTTCTCAGAATGATTGGGATTAATAACCTATCCAATTACTACATAGCCTGTGCTAGTTCCTTGTGGTTATGTGTGCCATAAATGAAATGATTCTAAGAAAAATAGTGATAAAAGGACACTTACACATAATTCATATATATCTCCTTTTATTTACTCTAGTAAGAAGCTAAAGAGAACATGGTGGTTCAGTGGCTAAAATGCTAAGTTTGTCAGTCAGAAAGGTTGGCAGTTTGAGTGCCGTGTAACAACACTCTGCCAACCTAGCAGTTTGAAAGCATGTAAAAATGCAAGTAAAAAATAGGGACCACATTTGGTGGGAAGGTAACAGCATTGTGTGTACCTTTGGAATTTAATCGTGATGGCCACATTACCACATAGACATCTTCAGACAGCACTGGCTCTTCGGCTTTAAAATAGAGATGAGTACCACCCCCTAGACTAGCTCATACGTGCAAGGGGAACCTTTACCTTTTGAGATGCTAAAATATTTCAATTATGATTTAAAATGTATGCATATTTTCTACTCAGTTAAAATGAACTACCAACTTCATTTTCATGTTTTCAAACTCTAGGTTCAGTTCTGTTTGTTAACTATATCTGAATCAAACTAAGGTTCCTATTATTAAATGTAATGGGAAAATCTAGTATGTTCCTAAGGATATCTAGTTATGCCATCTCTGTTGAAGAAGAGAAGAGAAACAAAGGTATATAAATCTAACGTCTACATTATGACGTTTAAACTGGACTTTGGTTTGCATCTACAATTCAATATCACTCTACTGAAATCTGTTTTACTAATCACACAATTGTGCTGAATTCACCTACCGTAGTGTGTAAAGTATGGTTTGTGGCAAGGTTGGTCAATCTTCAACCCTAGTTGCAAGGAATCTCTGCACTGCTCCACTCCTACCCCTGGAGTTCTCTATATTCATGTTTATATTAAGAGTGATGCAAATTTTCATCTTCCTGTATGATTAAAAAAAGTTGTATGTGTCCCCACCAAAAATTTAACATGGTTTCATAAATAATCATACCCAAGAAAGCCATGAAAGGGTGGTGAATCTTTCTCCAGTTCTATAAGTGTGGCCCCACTCTGCAGTATTGCTAAGCCAGGTGAGGTCACAATGCTTGATTCTCTCCACCCCATTGAAAACTGAAGTATTCAAGCATAATCAAATATTTATTTACTTATTTATTTATTTATTTTTCTTTAGTTTACCACTCATGTACAAGATAACAGAAATAAGAATAAACATGAATACGTACACAGGAAATGGGTACAAATAAATGGGGACAGTAGGACAGGGACGTTAGGCACGCTGGTGCACTTATGCATGCCCCTACTTATGGCTTATTCAATAAGAAATAGAATATTAGCACAAACAAACCACCAGGCATTAATTCTTCATGAAAATGCTTTCTTATTTCTTTTAGAATTAGAGCAATGAAATCAAGGAGCATCTGGTTATTCCTCCTATTGCTTGAAGTTTTCATATCAGTGGCTTGTGGATGGATGGAATCAAACTGGAACAGACAATTTTATTCTGATTCTGGGAGGCTAACGCAAGAGGTAAGGTAACATTTTAAAATGTACATTTCCTTTGGCTTTCTGCTTCTTCGTTCACCCCAGTGTACATTTTTCCTTCAAATTGAGATTTTAAATTTTTTTAAAAAATGTAATGTTAAAAATTATTAGCAATAATTGAAAACCTGAGCTTCCATATTTTTCAAAAACAAACTTTTATATTTTTAAACACAAAATATCAAATTTGTATTCTATGTGTTCTTTCTTTTATTCTTTATTCCTGTAGAGGTTGCTGAGCACATAGTCAGTATGGCCAATGGCGAAGGATGCAGAAAGCTGTAGTTCACCAAAATCTGCATAAGTGCTGTAAGAAATTAAGTACAGCTTACACATGATTCAATCTTGGCCTTTGTTTTACCAACCACAAATACATAAGGAAATGTTGTCTTCCCCAAGGTTGCATAGTATGGTTCTTGACTAAAAAAAAATGACATTACATTCCCATGTCTAACTAAAAAAAAATCATAATATAGCATCTTCTAATCTAATCAGTTAAGAACTTCTAATCTAATCAGTTAACTGATTTTCTTAACTTTAAAAAAGAAACTCAAATCTATAGCTTCCCCAACTATTTATTTATTTATTTATTTATTTTATTAAATTTATATCCCGCACCAATCTCCCCAAAGGGACTCGGGGCGGCGTACAGGGAAACAATAAAATATACAA
>JAPKID020004645.1:0-11559 GCA_026931265.2 Tropidonophis doriae | reverse complement strand
AGATGCCTGTGAACCGCCCCGAGTCCCCTCGGGGAGAGGGGGCGGTCTATAAATTCTAAATAAATAAATAAATAAAAAATAAATTCTAGCAATCATTCCAATAAAAACACCTTGCACTGATGATCACAAATTTTCTCCATTTGCATTTAACCTCAGTGGCCAGGATTTGTTTTCTGGTACACCTGTCAATTGTTCCTGCATGTGGCTCACAGTTTCTGGTTAAGGCAGATTGACAGGATCCTTCCTTGAACCCATCCCAAAACAGTATTTTCCCCTGCATGCAATCACTGCTCAAGGGGATCTTCTACTCATGTGAAATTAGCCTTCAGCACCTTTTCCTTTGGAGGAGGGACTGTAGTGAGGTAATAGAAGAGCAACAGGGGCAGGATGGGAATTGGCAGGAGGCTTAGCCAATTGTCTGCCATGTAGTTTGCGGTTGACTCAAAACAGGGAAGGCAGCACTGTATCTGGGCACTTCTATTTTAGTTTATCTTATTGATTAGCCCTTGGGCCACATCAAAGAGTTCCAGGCACAAATCATAAAATAGTCTGATGGAAATTGGATAAAATACAATTTAAAATGAAATTGGAATAAAGTATTTTAATATAGAGATCAATAAAATATGATAAAATTATATTTCAGTGTCACCCCTACAATCTACCTCAATCAGTCCCACCTATATACCAAACGAATGACCCATTGGAATCCCCATATCAAAACCTGTGGCTCGAATCTGAAAATAACAGCTGAACCATTTTGCTTACGGACTGTGCTGTGTTAAATGTTATTTTCAGATTCTAGTCACACATAAGGCAAGTTGCTTCGATATGGGGATCCCACTGGGTCATTTGTTTGGTATATAGAGCAAGGTACCGTCTTTCCCTGAAAATAAGACAGGGTCTTATGTTCTTTGGACCCTCGAAATCAGCACGGCCTTATTTTCGGGGAAGTCTTATTATTTTTGAGGTGCAGGAAGCAGCGACTGTAGTCACCTCATGGCTGCTGCTGTGTTGCAATATTTTCAGGGAGGGCTTATTTTATCGCATGCACTCAAAAGTCCAATTGGGCTTATTATCAGGGGAGGTCTTATTTTCGGGGGAAGAGGTTACCTGTTCCTCACCCTTTTATATTGGGCACTGGGGAAACAGCCTAGGTGCCCAAATGTTCTTTGGATACAGGACAGAAGAGTGTGTTATTATTCTAACTTTTGACCATTTCCTCTCACCTTTTCCATTGCTTACCCTTCGTTCTGGGAAGCCTGGATAGATTTGCAGAATTTAGTCCTTCAATTGTTGGGTCCAACATGAGGACCTCGGAATAAGCAGTTTCCTTGAGGTTATTCAGATGGAGTTTCGAGGGAGGGGGGAATTATCTCCATGGATAAACTGGCACCCACAAATTCTCTTCTCTCTCCATCCCAGGTCTCCCACTCTGAGGAAGAATGCCTGCAATTTAAGATTCTCCGCCATTTTGATGTTGGCTTTATTCAGCCAGGATCAGTCAAGGTGTACAGCTACTACAATCTAGGTAAATGTGGATGTATTGAATACACCTCCCTCTTAATTTCCTCACAACAACCACTTTGTGAAGTGAGTCAGGCTGTGAGAGAATGACTTCGCCAAGGTGGCTTTCATGACTAAGGTGGGACTTTACTCATGGTCTCCCCCTTTCTAGCCTGGTACATTTACCACTAGACCACATGGCTCCTTCCAAGGAACTCAAAGGTACTGGAGCTGGGAAAAGGCAGAAAGCCCAACATCAATTGATAGTTTATAAAACACTCTTTATTTTCTAAAAATCTCTTTATAACAATTTTATAAAAGCTGAAGTGAGTGAATCATTTGGGATATTAAAGGTATATAAAATATAGTGACACACAGCTCTACCAAATGCTTCAGCAGCTTACTGGTCTAAGTTACCGTATTTTTCGGAGTATAAGATGCACCTTTTTCCCGCTTTAAAGAGGCTGAAAATCTTGGTGCGTCTTATATATCGAATACAGCAGTTTTTTGCCTCCTGAAGCCCCTCCCCATCACCAAAATGGCCATGCATAGCCTTATCGAGGCTTTCAGAGACATCCAGGGGGCTGGGAAGGTAGCCCTCTACCTACTAACTTTCCTACTCTCTCTCTGTCTCTCCCTACGTATCTTCTGTATTTCTCTCTCTCTCTCTCTATCCCTTTATCTATCTACCTACCTATGCTCTCTCTCTCTCCCAAACTATCTACTGTATTTCTCTCTCTCTCTATCCCTCTACCTAACTACCTATCTATACTCTCTGTCTACCTACCTACCTACCTACCTGCCTACCTACTGTATTTCTCTCTCTCTATCCCTTTATCTACATACCTGCCTATCTACTCTCTCTCTTTCCCTCCACACCTACTGTATTTCTCTCTCTTTCTCTTCCTCTCTATCCCTCTATCTACCTACCTACTTTTTTTGTTTTAAAAAATTGCCTCTTCAAAACCTGGATGCATCTTATACTCTGGTACGTCTTATACTCCAAAAAATATGTTACCTTTGCTTGCCTCCTGAGGGGCAGAGAACAGATCGTGTTTTTCTCTCCTCTGGATGCTCATATTTATGGGGATGTGGGAAGTGATACTGAGCTTATCATGGCTGAGGAAGAGTTTTGCCATTCTAATTAGCATTTTCAAAGTTCATTATCATTTTTATTTCTGAATGGCATTTTCAGTGCAGCTCCTTATCCATGAAATGTGCAAAATCATGAAAATATTTCAGAGAAAAATTACCTGTAATACCTGTAGATAGTAGGCAACATTGCAAAAAAAAAAGTCTGTTTGGAAAAATATGCCCTCAAATGTATACACATTTCTGAAATGTAAAAAGAATATGAAATAATTGTTTAAAAAATCTCCAGTCCAACTAATTAGACCTGACATATTTGCAAAGATGAAAATGATGAAAAACTAGAACTGACAGACACCCATAACTAATTCTAATTGGCTTTTTTTTTGACAGCTTAACAAAACTCATTCAGCCAACTAACACTCTTTTTTTATAAAAAGTTTTTTTTTATTTTTCCATTTTTATAACTAATAACCACATGTATACATAAGCAACATTATTTTATATTATTAAATATTTACATTACTTTGTCTTACCATCAACTCCCAAGAATGATTATTGGCTCTTCTGCTCTCCATACACCATGTTTGCACCCTGTCCATCACTTTCTTCTCCCTCTCTTCTCCACTCCTTCCCTCCCTCCTTTCTTCCCTCTTCTCTCCTTCTCCTCTCTCTCCTTTCCACTCCTTCTTTCTCTCCTCCTCTTCCCCTCTCCCACCCTCTCTCCTAACCCTCTCTTCTTCCCTTTCCTCTCTCCTTTCCTTCCCACTCTTCATTTCTGTTACTTGGTGTATTTCAGCCTCTCAGCAAGCTCCATTTTATGTTGATGGTATTTATAATTTCATTTCAATAAACATCTTTAATTTCAACATATATCCTCCTTTTTTTTAAGAAACAAAGTTTCCATATATATAGCAATTATATTTTTAAACACCCTCCCCCAAACTTATTTTTGTATGGAATGTGGACCTGGTTACAATTCCCATCTATTCTCATCATAATATTGTATAGTTATACATCATTATACGCCCCAAATTTTTAATTCTGTCTTTATAATCTCAATGATTTTCCATTGTTTCATGTCGTCCCCCCCATTTTTCCATATCTTAACTTAGCTTACATTTAATTGTCTTTAAATAGCAATCCTTGCTGTTCAATGTTCATTACAATTCCATTGGTCTGCTATGTAAAATAACAAGCAATACACAGTTCACTTTTGTTCATCTTCTTAAGATTTATTTATTTATTTATTTTATTCAAATTTATACCCCGCCCTTCTCCAAAAGGGATCCAGGGCGGCGCACAGGAAAATTTAAAGCAATAAAAATATGACGAAAATACCAATTTTAAAAAAACTATTAAACCCAAGTCCTGTGCTAAAATAATATAAAATCTCCCTAATTAAAATCTATCTAAAAACAGTCAAGAACGGGAGGTTACGCTAGGCCGGCTTGTTGGAGAAGGTGCATTTTGAGACGCTGGCGGACGAGGCGGAGGTCTGAGATGGTGCGCAGTTCGGGGGGCAGGTCGTTCCAGAGGGTAGGGCCCGCCACAGAGAAGACCCTTCCCTGGGTGTCGCCAACCGGCATTGCCCGGCCGACAGCACCCTGAGAAGGCCCTCTTTGTGGGAGTGGATCGGTCGAAGGGATGTATGGGGCAGAAGGCGGTCTCGCATATAACTAGGCCCCGAGCCATGGAGCGCTTTGAAGATGGTCGTCAACACCTTGAAGGGCACCCAAAAGGCCACAGGTAGCCAGTGCAGCTCACGCAGGAGAGGTGTTATATGGGAATGCCTAGCGGCTCCCATGATCATTGTTTTACAGAGTTTCTAAAGGCTTGAATTAGGGAACGATGACCTTTTAATTTTCCCAATTAGTTTCCAGATATAGTTGAGTTTTGCGAGACAATGGCCAACGCAGGGAAGACTGTCATTGTGGCAGCCCTTGATGGAACATTTCAGAGGAAGGTAAATCCCTTTACATTCTTTATTAGGATTTCCGGATAGTTTAAGTCCCAGATCTACAAAATATTTCCTGGTTTCATTTCAGGCTTTTGGGAACATCTTACAACTAGTCCCCTTAGCGGAGAGTGTCGTGAAACTTAACGCTGTTTGTATGGAGTGTTATCGTGAGGCCTCTTACACTAAAAGGCTGGGAACAGAGAAAGAGGTAAGACTCCAGCAAAAGGCTCTCCCTTTCTTGAAAGCTATTGACCGTGAGAGATATTTCCTGTTACAGGTTGAGCACAGCAAAACCTTTCATTTTTAAATTTCATTCTACTAGGTGGAAGTAATAGGCGGGGCAGATAAGTATCACTCAGTCTGCCGGGTCTGCTATTTCAAGAATCGACAACAATTATTATCTGAAAACAAAGAGAACCTATTAGGTGAGAATAAGCCACTGGATATTAGTGCCTCCAGGAAAGTTTTGGCTACCCGTCAGATCATGCAATGGAGTCCATCCAACTGAACAAAAGAAGCAAGAGATCCGATTCCCAGGTGGATTTAAGGAAACATTTTCCTGTTCTTTTTAGCTTTGTATTAAGCTGATCCCCCTCCAACAAATAAGAAAGTGTTGTCTTTATGAAGAGCAACAAGGCTTGAGGACATTTGTAACATGCTACGAATAAGGATGTTCTATATTGAGAATTGCACTGGTTTCTTGGTCTCTAGGGGGAAGATTTTGTAATGTCAATAGCGGCATTTCCTCTTGCACAAAATTTCCCCAAACGGTTTAACTGGAGTTAAACGGCCATAACAGCTAAAGTAAATTTACTCACAGCAAAAGTTGCACTATTGAAACTGGAACATTGTTTTTCTAAATCCATCAAATTGGGGTTTTGGGGAAGGGGAATTCTTACTCTATTCAATAGGTAATTCATTTAGAATGAAACGGGGTGTAAAGACTGAATAGGTTAACTGAACAAAATGTATTTTTATTTGGTGCTGTGTGTGTCTGCCTATAAGTAAAGATCTGGACTTACAAAGAAAAAGGCCCTTTTCCAGCCCTTATAATTAATTAATAAAGGGCCTTTCTTTTAACCTTCCTGGATAGAGACTTGACACCTTACATTATCAACTTAAATATATTCAATTTTTTGCTTGTTTAATTTATTAAACTGTCTATTAATGTATCAGTCGCTTTAAGTATTATATTTCTGCTTTATACTTTCTAGCATACTGCCTAGCATTTCATGACAAGTATCTGCATTTCCTCTTTTTAAGTAAATTTAGTATTTTTACACTGAAAACATCCCCCATGTCTTGCTTCTGTTTTCTTTAGAACAGAAGCATTAACTTCTGCAGTGGAAACTGAACGATTGGTTTTAATCAATGATGTATTGAATAAAATAAATCTTAAAAGTTTTATGTGTAGGACTTAGTAGTACCAGTTCATTTTAAGAATATTTAAGTTCAGTGACAAGAACTTTATTATTGGTTTAGAACGTATTCTAGAATTACCTTGCCACTTCGTTAATGCCCATTGATATAACAGGCATTATACTGCCCTAATACATAAAGGTCTTAAATCATTAATCAGGAAATAGCTATATGTAAGGCCTTCATTGCAGGGAAATTACAGCTGAAAATGCTGGGAAGTTTAAAAATAATTACTGCCCATAATCTTGCCCTAGTTATTCTTAGACATTAAAGATCCACGATGGCAAACCTACGGCATGCATGCCAGACGTGGCACAAAGAGCCCTCTCTGGGTACATGCACAGTCGCCCCAGCTCAGCTCCAATCTCGTTTCTCCATTGCGTTTCACTCAATTCCAACTTCAAGTTTTTGTTTGTTTCAAGTTCTCGCAAAGTTAGAATCGAGTGAAATTTTTCATTCATGTGCTTCACAATGGGGGAGATGCCCTCACCCCAAGCCCATTACTACAAGGAGCCACAATGTGTCTCATCTCTGCAAAAAAAAAGCTATTGCTTTTCCTGCAGAGCTGCCTGTGTTGGGATGCCCTGCCTTCCCACCAGCCAGCTGAGCGTGGGCATGCTGCTCCTGGGTCCATTGTGATTCTCACCACCCAGCATCAGTTCAGGGATTCTTTTCGCCGGAGGGGGGGGAGGAGGGGGGAGAAACAGGGAAAGAGAAATTATATTACAAAAGTTTTTCTTTTTTATTGTTACTAAACGTAATATTTCAAAAGCAGGAAAAAAAATGAAGGGGCATAAAAGTGCAGTTATCACGTTTTTCTTGGAACAATTAGCTGAACTCTGCTGTTTATCATTCTTTTGGGTAATAAAACCTCATTATTCAGTTTAAATTGCTGTGTTGGCACTTTGCGATGAATAAGTGGATTTTGGGTTGTAGTTTGGGCATTCGGTCTCTAAAAGGCTCACAATCACTGGTATAGATGATCTTCACACAAAAGCTATACAACTTCTTTTTCCCCAGACAAAAAGCAGGCAATAAAGGCTAGCCTAAAAGGGTTCGTGCTTTTTAAAAGCTCCAGCACTGTCGGTATGCTAGACAATACACCTTGCCCAGTTATTAAATCTTTCTGTAATCTAAAGTATTTGTCTTCTGTCCTAAAATTATAGGATACATCAAAATCTACAATATGTTCTAAGGGATGACTGTAATTCAACTTCTACTCTAGCAAAAAGATTTAAAACACTTCAAAGCCCCAAGATTGCAATATTTGCCTTAAGTTTCCCAAAACGTACAATTAGAAAACAATATAGTGTTAACAGTCACAGGCTATGGATACAAAAAAGCCATTCTCTGAAAGACTTGTTAATGGAGATGTATAAATCATTGCGTGCAGAACAGCTATTTTTAGCTGGTTTCTGCCTGAACCAAAATACATCAATTTTGAATGTTTTGGTCCGCCTACAGACTAAAATGGGGCTCTCTTTTGTTCCAGTGGTGGACTGAAATACAGATGGCTTGAGATAGAGCGAGAGTGGTACCACATGCAGAGACTGGCAGTCACAGCAAGGAAGGAGGGAAGGCACGGTGAAGATTGGGGATAGGCTTTGGTGTGCTTTTGAGGCAGGGATTTCTGGAAAAATCAGAGTAAGTGAGGCAATGGGATATGCTGTGCTTTTGCATTGGCGGTGGTTGAAGGCAATATGCCTATTATTCTATTCACCAGAAAAATCCTCATTTTGAGTTTGATCAAAAGACAGTATTGCAGCTATTGTTTCTGAGCCCTTCTAGAATGCAAAGTGTTTTGGGTTCAAAGCAGTGTATTTTCCACTCCACACACATTCCTACTTGTTAGTGATTCAGGAAAAGTTAGGAGAATAAAATTTGTAAGAGTGAGTTTGTCTTTGGTGCATTATTGAAAACCTGTAAGTCTCTCTAGAATACGTAAAACAGGTCTCAATTCTTCACAGAGCCACGTCCTTCCCACTTTTAAACCAAAGGAAAGGTACGATAAGGTAAATTCAGTTGAGTCACTAATGCAATGCTTCTCAAGCTTTATCTAGAAATGCCTTTAATTGGTTTTGGTATCAGCAACTGAAATGATAGCACTGCACGGGCATTTCCCAGTCTGGAACGGTAGCACCATAGCGCCATAGGAACACCAGACCCATTGGAGGTCTGGAATGATCAAGATGAACAAGCACACCAAGGCACAGATGTAACAGCATCGGGCAGATAGCAGTGGCAAGGATCCTACTGGGCCACATCCAGTAGAAGTACAATCTTTCTCTGCTGCAAAATACCTCTAGCTTAATTTCCAGCAAGCAGCTTAGTTGGCTGCAGCAGTAATAAGACCAAGTAGTCAATACCGTTTCAGCAATTAATATGCCTTACAAGTCACAGCAAGCTTCCTGCATCCACAAAAGAAACAGCTTTTTTTTTTTTTTTTTGCAAGAAGCAAGTTTTGAAAACAGTTGAAAATAATAGAATATCCCAGAGCCCAATACATACACAGGCACAACCCGCAATCTTGGATGTGGCACCCTCACAAATTCACAGTAGACATAATTCCCCATCCCGAGAAATGAATACATAGCACTAGGATACTATCCCTGCCAGCTGCTTTGAACAATGTTAGTAGCAATCAATACACAGGTGGAGGCTGGTAGCCCTCAGTGTTCTCTCCAGTGTGAGTGAAGGGGGGCTGCTGGTAGCTCTCATGACTGGCATTGGGGTAACTGGAGTAGGGAGGTGTCGGACCTGGAGCTGGGTCGATGTAACTTTGGTCAAAATCTTGGACGCCCATACGGTAACGCTGAAGGGCGAAGGCAATCAGGAGTCCCTACAGAGAGGAAGAGTTATTTGCAACAGTAGGAATCTGCCCACAAAGACTTGCTTGACAAAGAACAAATAGCGTATTTTTTGGACTATAAGACACACCTTTTTTGTCTTTCAAAAATGTCTGTGTCTTACAGACTGAATATTGCCAAAGCCCCGCCCACTCGCTGGCTATTTTTTGACCTCTGTTTAAAGGCTTTTTTCGGCCCTTATTTTTTTGGGGGGGGAATGGGATGAAAAAAAAGCCCAAAACAGGCCTCAAAAAAGGGCCAAAAAGCCTCAAAAATGATAGAAAAAAGGCTGAAGAAGACCTAAAAATGCAATACATGGAAGCTCAAAACCTTGGGAGGGGGTGGTGGTTAAATTTAGGTGCACTTTATAGTCAGGTGCATCTTATAATCTGAAAAATATGGTATCCTTTGCAACACTCATTACAGTGTTCAGCAAACATGCCATCACCTTAATTAATTTAATCACACTGCAGTTTAAGGAATCGAACTGAAAAAGTTACATATCATCGAGTCAGTTCTATTGTAAAGGGCACCTGGATGCATTTCCCTGGGATTCCTTCATTCAAGGAATTTACAGCCTTTCTATAAATAACAAGTTACTTCCATGTTCCTTGGGGCAATTAGAAGGCTGGGTTAATGACAATGAGATTTGAATCATTCCCTGGTTTTGTGCTGAGTTCCCTTAATGAAATAGCAAAAGCAAAATAGCAAAAATCATCAGTTTCATATCCTGTTTTTCAACCAGGCAAAATAAGCCTTTGAGCTGCTTGATCTCCCTAGGGCAGTGATGGCGAACCTTTTTATTGTTGGGTGCCAAAAATCCAAGGGCACATGCATAACAGTGTGCATGCGTTCCAGCACTCATAATGCAAAGCACCCCTCCCATGCACCACATGTGTGCACAACCTCCCACACACTCCCTCCTCTCCCCCCCATGCATGCCACACTACTCACCTTCAAGCTGAGCTGGGTATTTCCTCCAGGGGGCTGCTGGAGGCCATTTTCACCCTCCTCAGGCTCCAGAAAGCCTCCAGAAATGAACTTCCGGTAGGTGTTTTTGCCCTCCCCAGTCTCCGGAGGCTTTCCTGAAGCCTGGGGAGGGCAAAAACAATCTCCCCCGTCCCTCTAGAAGGTCGAAAATCAACTGGCTGGCACGCACATCTGCGCTGGAGCTGATGGCTCGGGTGCCAACAGTTATGACTCCGCGTGCCACCTGTGGCATGCATGCCATAGGTTTGCCATCATGGCCCTAAGAGGACAATGTTCATCCTTGGGCTTTCTTGAGACAGAGGAAGAAACTCTTTACTCACCCATGAAAAAATGGAGAAGAAACTGAAGGCAATCGATGCACGGGCAGAATCGGCCCCAATTAGTACCTCCACATGCGTTGATGACCACTGGTTTGTCAGCACACAGAATCCAATAAACCACAAAAAGCTCCAAAGAGCTAGACAGAAGACAAGAGAAGACATCCTTATAGATTACATGTTAGAATGAAAGTAACATTTTAACTATAGTTATGAAAAATTACTGTATGGTACGCTAATCCTATTCTGATATTCTTGAAGAGCCGCGGTGGCGCAGTGGTTACAGTGCAGTACTGCAGGCCACTTCTGCTGACTGCCGATTGCCAGCAGTTCGGCAGTTTGAATCTAACCGGTTCAAGGTTGACTCAGCCTTCCATTCTTCCGTGATTGGTAAAATGAGGACCCGGATTGTTGGGGGCAATAGGTTGACGCTACAAACTGCTTAGAGAGGGCTGTAAAGTACTATGAAGCAATATATAAGTCTAAGTCCTATTGCTATTCTTTTTGGGGGGGGGGGATTCCCCAGCCTTTTGGACAGCAGAGACCAGTTTTGTGGAGGGCGGGGCTTTTTCGTGGATCAGGGGATGTGGTATATCACACATTGCCTGGATCCCATGTGTGTGCAGATGGGGCTTCGCTCACTTACATGGACCAGTTCCTGGCAGGCTGTGGACCAGTGACGGTCTGTGAGCTGAGGACCTCTGGTCTAGAGCAGTGGTGGGCAAACTCAACAGAGCCAAATATCAACAATAAAATGATTGAAATTTCTTTTGAGAGCCAGAAGAAGGTGTGGCCTATTTTGTGGGAGTGGCTCAGCGGTCATGTGACTGGGTAGGCATGGCCAATTTGGAAAATGTGGTGAAACTCACTTAACAACGGTCTTGCTTAGCAACCAAAATTTTGGACTCAATTGTGGCATAAGTGCTTTCTTTTTTTCTTTCTTTATCTCTCCCACTTTCTTTTTCTTTTTTTTCTTTTTCTTTCTTTTTCTTTCTGTCTGTCTGTCTGTCTGTCTGTCTCTGTATCTGTCTCTCTCTCCGCCCATCTGTCACTCTGTGTGTGTGTCTGCCTGTCTCTCATTCACTCACTTAATCACTCATTCTGTGTCTATCTTTCTCTCACTTTCTCTCTCTGTCTCTCTGTGTGTCACTCTGATTTCCTCCCTCCCTGTCTCTCTTTGACTGTCTGTCTCTCCCTCGCTCCCCGTCTGTCTCCGATTCAATCCCTCCCTCTGTCATTCTCTCTGTGCCTCTCTCTGACTGCCTCCCTCCCTCCCCATCTCTTTCTCTCTGTACTCTGTGTGTCTGTCAGACTCTGATTCCCTCCCTCCCTCTGTCTCTCTGTCCCTCCCTCCCTCTCTGTGTGTCTGTCAGTCCCTCTCTCTCCCCCTCCGTCTCTCTGTGTGTCTGTCAGTCTCTCTGATTCCCTCCCTCTC
>JAPKID020004644.1:0-11559 GCA_026931265.2 Tropidonophis doriae | reverse complement strand
AGCCGCTTGTACAGTAGGGGGCCCTTAAAGAGCCCCCATAGCCCCCAAAGGGGCCGCCAAGCAAAACAAGCGGCAGATGAGTCTAGGACTCGTCCGATGCCTCCGGTGGCCGGAAGCAATCTCCTAGACAATCTCTTGAATAAGGGGATTTTATCTGCAGTGCATTGCAAGCCATTCTCTCAGGCTTCCTTCGGAGCAAGTAGGTTCGAAATATAAGGAAAAAAAAAAAGAGTGGCACCATTGAACAGGCCTATAACTCTGCTGTATTTCTAAGGTGTCCAAGTTGCTTCCAAATTTCTGTACAGTTTTGATGATTTTCCTACCTCCAGTTTCAACTCTGGAATGAACGCCTAGTTTGTCATATTTTCCATGGAAAGCAGAGGGGTAGAATTCTCCAACTCACAAGTGCAGTTCAAAGATCCCTAGCTTGATTATATTAAGAGAAGCAGAGGGGAAGCAGAGGGGTAGAATTCTCCAACTCACAAGTGCAGTTCAAAGATCCCTAGCTTGATTATATTAAGAGAGTTGAAAGGAGAAGCAGCAATTATTAAACTCATTATAAATTACAGTCATAAACAGTCATTAATATGGTAGACAGAAATATAGAACATCTTTCTTTCTTGGATGAACTTAAGAGGAAGAAATCTGCCCTATTATTATTTTAGAGGCATTGAGGACTCAGTAGTTTTGCTGATGAAATAAAGGCTTGAACAAAGCTGTTGGTCCTATTAACACCAATTATGTCTTGGCATTATCATACAAATTCTCTTTATCTACTATTTTTCTTTCTAACTTGCTAGCACTGTGCTGTACAGTACAATTAGAGATAGCTCTAATAATTTTATTTGTCTTTCTCTCTAGTGTTTTGTCTCTAGTTAAGCAGACCTTGGAATTCTACATAAACCAAATGATTTAAAAGGAAAGAGAGTTAAGATAAATGTACTTTATAACCTTATACTGTAGTGTGACCATGTTTGGTACAGTGAAAAAAATACATTTATCTTGAATTTAATACATACTCATATTTAGTTCTGTTAGATCAGAGTTATCAAACTTGCATCATCACATGACATATTGGGACTTCCCCTCCCCTTCACTTAACCGGGTATGGGCGTAGCCAGCATGTGGTGCATCTGGTCTGTAGGCTGGGAGTTTGGCAATCCTGTGCTAGATGATTGGAATATGCAATAGTGAAGAATAAAACGCACCTGCATAGTTATTGGAATATAAATTTATACCTTCTTTATATATGTATCAATAGGATATTGCATCTACTGAATGAATCTAGGAGTTCAGGTTGCAGTTCTGAACTCAGCTGAGTAGCAAGTCTCACTGGAAAAAAAAGGGACATAATTTTTTAGTGTATCAATATAGGATTAAGCCATTTATCTCCCAAATTTTGGAATTATGTAAAAAAACATGCAGAAACCTCTTTTAAAAATAGTGATAATAATCACAGGTCAATTATTCAAAGATTCAGCCTATTCATTTGATGAATTAGAATAGAATAGAATAGAATAGAATAGAATAGAATAGAATAGAATAGAATTCTTATTGACCCAGTGCAATTGGACACACAAGGTATTTGTCTCCAGTGCCTAAGCTCTCAGTATACATACAAACAGCAATGTGACATCCATAATGGGAAAAGTACATTATACATGATAAATATGATGATTTAATACATATTCAAAATTCATAATAGCATCTGAAAAAACCCTCTTGTGATGATACTGTATCTTAGACACATTTTCAAAAATTACTGTAGATTATTTAAAAAATAGTTACAATTATCTCTTTGACAGAGATCTCGGTATTCAGTGAAGCGCAGTCTTCCTCTGCTGTTAATTTAAGTGGAATTCAAGATTTGACTCGGAATAAGAACATAGTGAGACCACTTGCTTTGCCTGGACAACTTGTAGGAAATACATTTGCAACAGGTAATATATTTTCACTCAAACTCATTGCAATCTATGACTACTTAGATTCTAGTATGTAAAAGTTATGTGTAAAATATCACAAAACGTAAATAATTTGCTATAGAATCATCTTCGTGGAACAAAACAGATGATAAATATCTTATACCACATGTCTTCCTGTTGGTATCCTTCAAATATGTTTAATTTTTACCATTTTCAGCTAGATCAATCAATATAAGGGCACAAAGTATATCAAAAAGGCTTAAATTAGTGAAGACTTTAAAATGATGTGGCAGTCAAATCAGGTTTCTGTGATACTTATTACCAACACTAGGATTACAAGATATAGGTTGCAACAATCTAATTAACCATTAGATGACAGCAAATAAATAAAATTTTCTGTATTTTCTTTTCTGCCACCTAGTGATTGCCATTTTTTTCGTAGTTCAAATTTGGTAGCTCCAAACAAAACACTGCCCTATTAGTATGGTTTTTTTTTTTTTACTAAATTCATGTACCTGTTACATATATAATTTGCATTTCATCTAAACCTGGGTAGTCAACCTTTTTATACCTACCGCCCCCTTTTGTATCTCTGTTAGTAGTAAAATTTTCTAACCGCCCACCGGTTCCACAGTAATGGTGATTTATAAAGTAGAGAAGTCAATCAAATTAAAAAAAGAAAAGTGTTTCGGTATCGGAAAAAACCCCTATCACCCACCATGAAAGCTAGAATGCCCACTAGTGGGCGGTAGGGACCAGGTTGACTATCACTGATCTAAACAATGTAACCAATTTAAATAGATTTTTCCCTACCTCTGTTCTTCCTCCTCCTTTTCTTCCTCTGTTCTTCCTCCTCCTTTTCTTCCCCATTTTATTTTGGCTCGAAAGCTAAGCTGGTAGGTTTATGAGGTTATAATTAGTCAAAATCAACCTTCATTGCAGAACTTGAGTTCAATCTTAATCACTGGCCTCATCATTTCACTTTTATTCTTAACAGATTAATATTGTACAGTGATTCATTTATTTATTAAATAACAAAACCCAAAAAAGTTGAAATATATTGTCTCTAAAATGCATGTTTTCTGTATTAGAACTCCAATTGGCAGTTAAAGCTGCCAGAACAGTCCCCCAGCATCTCATTATTTAATACATTTCTGTAAAGTAAGTCATTAGTTTTAGAAAGATTATACCTATAAATTTTATATTCTACTGGTTATTTTTAACTGTTTAGACTTATTGCCATTCCTTTCTCTGGATCACTTTATTTTCCACCATGTTATTGTTTATTAGTTTTTATAGTTACAATATCATACTATTATACATTAAGTTCTAATTCAGGATATTTGATCAATTCGATCTTAAAACATTTTGAAATAATTTTAATTCTCAAGGGTCTACTTGAAGCCAGTTAGGGGAACTGGCTTCAGGGAAAATATATTTTCATTTGTGCTGTCAGTAATTTAATTTTAGTATGTCCTGTCTTTCAAAGTTACTAACTGATTAATTAGAATAATATAGATTCAATATAGTTTTTTAAGAAATAGAAACGTATGCCGGAAACAAGTTTGTCAAGACTAATCATTAACACATTGTAAAAAAGAATGCCCGTATTGAAAAAAAACCCTTAACTTTCATTATGAAAGGCTAAAGAATCAAAATGGTTTTCCAAAATAAGACATGTACGTAAATTTACTATTTCACAATTTAAAATGCATTTCCTTTAATTTCAGTTAGCTTCCATGTAACTAGGATTCAAGCCAACATTCTTCGTTTTGCTTTTCATAATTTATAGCTAAATAAAAGGTTCATCTTCTATTTTTTTAAACAAAGAAGACAAGTGATTCTGAACATATAAAAGTATTCCTTTTTTAAAAAAAAAATTGTGTAGATTGTAGCTTTCTGAATAGCTAAAAAAAAGTAAGCTGTCCCTACTATTATTTTTAATAAGACAAAAGGTAAAAATAAATTCCTTAGGGATAATGATAATATTTGTCAACTGTGGAACAGAAAACTTTAGCATGCTATCCAAATATCAAATACTGATCTTGCTTAACTTTGCTTTGCATAATATTCAGAGATATTGTACATAACCTTTGTTGTAGGAAAGTCCAAAAAAGTTGGATGCCATCATAGCTGCCATATTGTGTTATTTTACCCACTCTGTTAAATCCCCTACTTTGTTAACTTCTCACAGTGTTCTTCTGGTGCTCAATGCAATTGCTTGTTTTACAATTGTCTAAAAACATTTGTAGTTTTTTTGCGTTCCGTTCCCCTTTTTCTCCAAACCACTGGTGTTACCACTTGGCTCTAATATAGCTGCAGAGGAAAGTAAAAATAACTTCTTGACCTTTTTATTATCTATTTCACTAGCATGACTTCAATCAGTTACTTACGAGATTGCCTTCTGCCACCGAGAGCCTCCCACCGGCCAGTACGCTCTCATAGAGAGGGTCTCCTCATGGTGCCGTCGGCTAAACAATGTTGACTGGTGACACCCAGGGGGAGAGCCTTCTCTGTGGGAGCACCTGTCCTCTGGAACGAATTGGCCCCAGAATTAAGAACTATCCCTGACTTACCCACCTTCCGCCATGCTCTCAACCCCTTTTTTTTTTTAACAAGCCGGGCTGGCATAAAAATGAATTTTAAATTACGAATTTTTATTAATTTTAATAGGAGTTGATTGGTTTTTTAATTTTGAGGCCAAATTGTTTAATATGTTTTTTAAAAACTTTTTTAACTTTTATATATCTGCTTTACTTTGGCTGTACACCGCCCTGAGTCCTTCTGGAGTAGGGTGATATAAAAAACTAATAAAACCTAAAACCTAAACCTAAACCTATAAAGTTTCTGAAAGTCAGAATTGTCAATAAAAATGCTTTATTATATGGAGTAGACATTAAAGCATATAGACGGTAAATATCCTTTTTGTTATTTATGTTTTCTTTATGTGTATTAATTCTGCTTAGCTACCCTGGCAAGTTCTGGCCCACCCAAGAAACGACACCGAGGATGGTCTCCTGGATCTCCAGTCCCTCCTCCTGGTGTAATTGTGCCTGTTCCTGCCATCCGGCCTCTTCCGAGAGCAGGCAAGATTCTGATATATGTGTGTGTTCAGCCAGTGACCTGGTGATATACATCCACCTTAATAAATTAATTAATTTACGGAATTGATAAGTAGCCTTTGCTACAGCAGCTCAGGTATACAACAATGTCCCTCTCCAAATTAGGCTCTACCAGAATTTACCAATAATTGCATGACCAAATGGTGGATATGAATCCAAATCTCCCAATTGATCTCTGTACAAGCTACACTTAATTTCATCTCAGTAGATTATCAATAAATGCATATTACATAAGATAAACTAACATCATTCTAACACGTACATATCATGACAGAAACCATTATTCTTATGGGTAATAAATTAAACTGATAAATGCTATTTAATGCTGCTCTACTATAGGTAGTCACATCAGCAGTCTTTCTTCTACACTCCCTTTTCACTATACAACAACTTTATCTAATCTTGTGCATTCCAAATGGTTTGGATGTCATTTGCCTTCATTCTCAGTATAGTGAGTTATAGTTCAGCACATCTGGAGGAGAGATATGTAGAGGTCATAGGAAATGGCCTTGAAGGAGAGAAAGAAGAGCTGTTACCAAGGCAACAATTATAGGGCTGGGTATCATCCGCAAACTGGTGGTACCCCATTCAAAAGGTCAAAATGAGCTTCTCAAGAGATCTGATGTTGATGTTAAACCACATGGGGTGGGACAGCATAGATCATTGACCTGGTTATTAAACAGACTTCCCCAGCACCATCTTATGGAAGCATCCTGACAGGAGGATCACAGTAAAGCATTGCTAACAAAGCCTGATTTTGCCAGATGGCCCAGAAGGACATTGCAGGCACTAGTATAAAAGCCAGGAAACCCCAGGGATGGTAAGCAGGGTTGTATTTCCTCCACCTTGCTTTGACCTGGATCATCCATCAAAGTGTTTGCTAGCTTAAATGGAATTACTTTGAAATAAAATGTTAATGGATAACAGTATTCCGTACTAGAGATTTTTAAAAATGAAGATATTTCTCCTGGAGAATTACAAACCGTATATTAAAGCAAAAAATATTTTAGTGGCTTTTAAAAAGATGTGTTTTTCCCCCTCTTTCTGTGCTTAATTATTGCAAATCATTAATTCAGCATTGCAGTAACAGGATTTATACTTTATATGTTTAAAATATTATCTTTATCTTTAAAAACCTCTATGGGTCCTTTGTGTCTAAAGTTTTAATTTGATAGAGATTGTGATTAGAATATGATAAATTAAAATTGAAAAAGTCTGTGAGAATGTTTCACTATTAATTTTCATGTGATTGTTTATAAGTTAGTATTGAACCTGATTCTTTGTATAGGTAACATTTCAATGTAGTTTTTGTAAGCATTATCTGTTATAATACCTGGCTTTGGGGAAATTGTATATGCATCCTTTCCTCTCTAACTCACCTCCATCAACTACAAACTTAGATTTTAAAAAAATATATAACTTCTTTTGGAAAGGTGAGCCTTCATAGTATGAAAGAATTCACTAATTTCAAAAGGAAATGCAGTGTAGTTTGAATTTTATTGTGTTTAATGATTTCTAGAACAAGATTTTTTTTAAAGTTACATTGTTCATAAGGCCAAATCACAGCATGAGCCTTTTTATAATAGATTCGTCCCCTTTCTGTATTTTTATAGAGCCTCTTTTATCTGTCCCAGTTCCGCAATCAATGTTAACTGGAATTTTACAGCCTCAACCCATCCCTGCAGGGGAGACTGTAATAGTTCCTGAAAATCTGCTGATTAACTCTGGAATCAGACCAGTGATTCTAATAGGTAAGCTCTTAGATAATGTACTACAATAATCTACAGTTGTTTCCTGGGGTTTTGTTTTTTTTGTTACTGTTGTTTATTTTGGATTAAAATTCTGAAACCTAATATTGTATCAAAAAATGATCTTGGTAGAAAAATCTTTATGGAAGATTTCAAAGGGATGAAAATGTAATGTATAATGTACCTGTACTTATATTACATATATTCCACGCTACAGTGTGCCTTGTCATTTGTACTCTGCTTTCATCCACTCCTTCCAAGAAATAGTAATCTCATTCATACCTATTGAAGTAGAGTATGCATTTTAGTGCTAGATTTTAACATTTGTATATAAAACAATAAAATAACAGAATGCTATTTCAGTTTCTGAACTTGAGATGTTGTCAAGTTACTGAGACAGAAAGGGTCAGTATACCTAGAAAAAAGTATATACTGTATACAAAATCTGCAACTATGTCAGAAAAAATCTACAGGCAGTATGAAAATCTTGTATTGATTATTACTCTTAAGAACTGCATATTGCATGAAGATACAGGTAAAAAGAGCATATAAACAATTCCCCCTATGACTTTTAAGTTTGGATTTATGTTAAGGAATTAAAATTGAGATTTAGGAGGAATGTTACTACTACTGATAGTGGAGAAAGATATCTATTTCTCTACTAATATTACAACCATTGCTACACTATTCTTCATTTTTATTAGACCTTAAAATGCACAGATGTCTTTTTCATCTAGGTTTACACAAGTAATCCTCATTGAATAAATTATTTGTTCAACAACAAATTGTTGTTGAAGTTATAATGGCATGAACGAGGAGATTTATTACCAATCCTTATAGTTGCTGCTGTCACAGAGTCATTGCAATCATCTGATTACAATTTGAGCACTTAGTAACCAGCTCTTGGTCTAAATTATCATTGTTAAGTAATGGTCTGTAATGGTCTTTACATCCCACCTAAAAAAAGAATTTTCCATATTTTTGTGGAAAAGTGTATCTTGATTCCTTGCTTAACTATAATTTTTATTTTATAAAATTAAAAAAAATGGAAAGCAATTCTGCAGTAATGTGAATTTGTCTTTTTGTTTTTTAAAGGTTATGGCACTTTACCTTATTTCTATGGGAATGTTGGAGACATTGTAGTAAGTCCCTTGCTAGTGAATTCCTACAAGATTCCTCAGCTGGAAAATAAAGATTTGGATCTTTTTGGTTTAACTGGGAATCAGTTACTAAGTGTGGAGAACATGATTATTTTAACAATACAGTACCTTGTCTGGCTAGGTAAGACATTAAAAAGTATATTGCTTTTTTGGGGGGGGGGGGTGTACATAAATACTACAAAACAGCAGATAATAAACTTTAATTTTTGTAATAAAAGATTCATCTTCTGTGCTCAATTGTTGTGAGATTAAGTGTCACAAAAATTAATAGAAGTTATTCAGCTCTCATTCTAGGAATATTAACATCTTTCTCATTTTTTCAATTTGGGGCAACTTTAAATTATAACCATCTGCTTTCATTGAGATAGGCTTCTCTGCATGAATGGATAAATTATACTCTGTAAATGTAAGCAGGTAGGGGAGACTCTACACAAGGTACAATTCCCATTAAGAAAATAGAAAGGACTTAAAATAAATATGTTTTAAGATAATTTTCTACCTTTTTCAAATTTTGCAACTTCATTATAGTAAGAACCCAATATGGATTGCTTGCTAGTTACAAATCAGTCTGACTCATCATTGGAATGGCACCAGTGTTCCTTGATGAGTAGATTCCCTCCCCAATATGGCTAATCTGTATTTGTAAAAGCATTAATGGTTGATGTTGGATACTTGAAATGCCCTTGAACTGTATTGTGAAATTTGCAGCAGACAGCAAGGCACATGTCCGCATGCACACAAATTATCTTCCTTTTAAGCACATTTTACGCAGAAATATACGTGGGTGCTTTTTTAGCCAAGAATTTTCACAAATATTTTATAAGAATTCCTCTCCTGGGAAATAATAATAATTTATGAAGTTCTTGTTTTGAAGAGAAATACAGTGTTTCAAATAACTTTGTTCTGAATGGTTAAATGTATAATAACTTTTTAAAAAACACATACTTCTTCACAACCGTCATTATTTACAGCAAATACAATATTTTGTTATGCTTTGTGTATCTATCTTTGTTGTAAAATTGCACAAGGCAGCCATCATTCAGCAGATACAAGTATTCTTTACCTGTTTTCTCAGTATTTTACTGGGTACTCCAGAGTTTTGCTTCAGGAATCCTGTATTTGGGGAAAGGTATAAAATCAAAGAAGCAGTGTTGAAAATTGGTATAAATTCAAAAATATATAGTTATATACAAGACTTGGTTCTAACCATAACTAGAAAACTCAGTTGATATAAAAATTATTGAAATCTAACTGATGGGAAGACAAATTTTCCCTTGAGCTTTATATAGTACTGTATCATCTGCGTTTATCTATGTTTGTTATTTTTAAAAGCATAAACACCCACAAATCCAAAACTAAATATTTGGTTGAATATTGGCTGCTTTATGGTTGCTTTTCTAGGGAAAAATATGGAAAGTTCCAGTAACAGGACATTATATTCCTGGTAACTGACAATGATCACTCCCTCTCTCCCTTCTATCCCAAAATAAGTAAATGTTTTCTCAAATTTAGGCTAAACGTCACAGGAAACAGTTCAGGAAATGTTTTCAGTGTCATGTAACAAATGTGGAAAATGAAAATTAAAGAGTTGGATTAAGTGTTTTTGAGGGGTTTTTTTAGTCAAAGCAATGTAAAAAATATATACATGTCTCCATGTGTTTACATACTTTGCACGTTGCTTCATTTTTTACGAAATGAACACTAACGATTTTGTTTCCTGTGAAACTCAGCTTGCATATTTAAAAGTACAGTTCTACTCAAAACCACAAACACTGAATTTTGCTACACATCTGATTTTGTAATTTGAATTTTCTCTTTCAGATTAGATGGTACATATTACAAAATCAAATGTGTAGCAAATTTCAGTGTTCATACTTTTGAGCAGGTAATTACTGTACTTCTAAATATGCAATCCAAATTTTAGAGGAAAAAAAAGCAAAGCAAAACAAAATGTTATAATATGTACTTTCTCTTTCTGGGCTGGGATATAGTGGCTCAGTAGTTAAAGATGCTGACCTTGTCAGCTGGAAAGCTAACAGGCTATGTTCAAGACACCAACGGGTAAGCTCCCGTTCCTGCCCAAACTTCTGCCCACCTAGCAGTTTGAAAGCAAATGTGAGTAGATTAATAGGTGCCACTTCAGTGGGAAGCTAACAGTGTTCCATTTACCTTTGACCACATGACTATGGAAACTATCTTTAGGCAATGCTGGTTCCCTTGGCCAAGAAATAGAGATGGACACTGCTTATATATATCATTCCTTTTCTGAGGAATGTCTTTTGATTCCAATATCCATGGTATTGATCTGATTGAGCACAGGTCAAAATCCGAGAACAAAAGTTATCTTTACTGCTTTACTTCCTCTGTGCCAATCAATATTCAATGACTATTTTATGTACTGATTTGATAATGGAAACATTTCCTTGGCAACCTGTTTGCTATTTCTTGCATGAACCCATAATCTCCTGATGCAACTGGCTAGGTGAGACCAAGTGAGGAAAAGTTAACTTCTGAACACGTCTGATGAAAACAAGAACTATACTCATTTTAATGCCCTTACAAAAAACAAGTTTCTGTAATAATGGAACACATCCAAACAGTAGGGCAGTGCTTAGTATCTGCGAACATTGGTGGGATAAATCTAATCATGTGCTCAGATTTCATTATATATTCGAACCAAGGGTGAGAAAATTGAGACTGTTGCTAGCTACCAGAAAAGATGATGCATTGGTCTCTTCTCAACCACCTTTTCTAATAACTTTTGCTATTCAATTTTTTTATAAATATCTGGCTAACTGGCATGACTAGTAATAAAAAGATGTCAAAGAAAGGCCATTCCAAAAAAGAAGAATTAAGGCTTACATGTTAGATCCTGAAGTGGCACTCCACTGTATTAATAAAAAAGACATTGGGGGAGGAGGGGGAGGATGGTTTTACAAATATAAGGAAAATTGAGCACCATTCAGGATGAAGCTTTCAACTTGTCCATTGGGAAATCCATTTTAAGAACTCAACTAAAAATTAAAGACATAAGGGGCTAGGTTAGCTCACGAAACCTGACAAAAATTGGCAGTTATGTTTGAACAAGTTAATGAACAGCTTAAAGAATTGTCTTCTCATATTGTGGAAGTTGCCCAAAATGCTGGCAAAGTATATGAAGTTGTTACCAAGAATACATATTGATATTGGAAAAGTTACAGACATTATTTGGATTTTCTTTTATTCAGGATCAAAACAGAATAAATAAGGGAACCTTGGGCCCGTCATTCTTTCTCAGCCCAACTCACAGAATTGTTGTGGGGAAAATAGGAAGAATAAGAACAATTGGATATGTTCATCGCCTTCAGTTCTTTGTAAAAAATAATAAGAGCAGGATACAAATAACATAAAATGGGAATTTTGTTTCTAGTTAGTGTCATTTTATCCATGAAGAAGACTCCTAAGTTTCAAGAGAATTGTCCACAGTATTTAATTTCAATTTAATTAATTTAATTTAATTTCTCTGTCACTTAACTTCAAAACAACTCCGGTTGCTTTACAATGTTAGTAAACAACAATAGTATTTAAAAGAACAAGTGTCTGAGGGAACAATAAATCATTCTTCCAC
>JAPKID020004643.1:0-11561 GCA_026931265.2 Tropidonophis doriae | reverse complement strand
TTTTCATTGCAATTACAGCATTATTCTGTAATTGTTGTCCAAGATAGCATGGAGGAAGATAGACTTTATAGCCTCTCGATGGTTGGTGAATACTGAAAGATGCTAGAATTACTGAGGAAATAGTTTTGAGAGAACATAACATCTGACATACGGCATCGCTTTCCACCAAGACTTTTTGCTCAATGAAATAGAGCAGGGGTGTCAAATTCAAAGCCCAGGCCTGAATCCAGCCCTAGCAGTGCTTAGATGTGGCCCACGGGGGCCGCCCTGGAAACAGTGAAGGATGGGCCTGCTGTGTCTCTACCAGTGAAAATGGAGCTTGGGAGGGCTGCCCTCCCGAGCTCTATTTTCACTGGCAGAGGGTTGCAGGGGGCTGTTGCAGCTGAAAACGGAGCATAAGAGCCCATTTTTGCTGACAGAGCACTCGAGCCTCCACAGGCACCCCCAACATGAGTGATGTGCCTACCGTGGCCACACACATCCTGCCTCCCACCCCCCCGAGATCAAACACAACCCTGATGTGGCCCTCAATGAAATCGAGTTTGACACCTGCAATAGAGGGAGCTTTCTGAACGTAAAGATATAAGTCCCAATTTTTATAGTCTGTATAGTCTGTTAGTATAGTCTGAAATACCGAGACCAAAAGATGAAAGAACAGTTGGGTATTCTTATAATAGATACCTTGGGAACAAACCCAGTATTTCCAGGTTAAGATCTAAGATGGTACCATTCTCACCTGTAAAAACTCTCATTGTTATTGTCACTTTATTATGAAGGAAAACACTTGCTTAAATGGCAATGCAGCAAATGATATACCTAATATGGTTAGATATTAGGCTCTATCATATTTCAGTGCCATTGTTTATTAAGCGAGACTCCGGTATCATTCCTCAGAGGTAAGGTTTAGAACCCATCTGTTCACCAAAACCCAATAGACCTATAATTGTGCTTTCCTAAAACACAAACCTAGGGGAAAACTGTCCAATCTCTTCATTTACAGCTGATTACAAATAGCACTCAACTTTACAATAATTCATTTAGTGGCTGTTCAAGGTTACAACAGCACTGGAAAAGTAATGTATGACAATTTCTCCCACTTATAACTGTTGCATCATCCCCATGGTCACATGATCAAAATTAAGATGCTTGACAACTGACTCATGTTTATGACGGTTGCAGTGTCCCAGGGTCATATTATCTCCTTTTGTGACCTTCTGACAAGCAAAGTAAATGGGGAAGCCAGTTCGCTTAACAACTGTTACTAATTTAACAACTTCAATGATTCACTTAACTATGGTAAGAAAGATCGTAAAATGGGGCAAAACTCACTTAACAAATGTCTCACTTAAATTTTGGGTGCAATTGTGGTCATAAGTCAAGGACTATCTATATTCATTTGCCTCCTCCATTGTGGGAATGGAATATTCAACCTATACTTTGTTCATCATTGTTTAACCGTGGGTTAAAAATTACTGGATTCATACGATGCAGTCATCCATAGACATGGTTACAAACACAATATAGTATCTCTAATCCATTCCAATATTGTTGTGAATTTGTTATTCAAGCAGAGCATTTAGAAGGATTACTTTTTCTTCTCTAGCTTCTCTAGTTTGGCATGAAATCATCAGAAGTTGTTTTTTTACCAGTTAAAAGGATTTACTGTGGAAAACAACTGCAGCACTATTTATATGCTATTGTTTCACAGAACATAAAAATAGGGGAAACCAATACAATTGTTGCTATAAAATTGCCCCGGGTTAACTATAAAATGAGTAACTATATAAATGTTTTAAATAAAATAATAACCTTGCAAAATGCTGGTATATGGAGAGAGCCCATAAAAAGTTTTAAATATGAGGAACTTTTAAACCATTATATTTGGATAAATGATAATAGAATAGTCATTTAGAAGTATTAGAAAAACAAGCTTACAGACTGATCCCAAATTTACTCTTTTCTTTCTATAATAGTAGACACCTTGGGAAAAATCCTAATATTCTTCTGTAAATAAAAGTTTTGAAATTCCCAACATGTTTGCATGGCAATGCTAGATAATTTGAAATGCAAAAAGAGGGGAGAAGGATGGACCTCAAATATATTCAATAGGTTTATACTCTTTGGTAGTCTGTGATATTTATTTGGGTGGACGTGTGTATATCAAAACACTATAAAATTAACAATAGACTGTACTGTATTTCACTGGCACCTTCTCAATCTATGTTTTCATCTTTCTTAGTGGTTGCTTTACCAAACTGTTTATTAACAGACACAAAGGGAAAAAGTGACTGAGAGGTTGGCCTATTTGTTTAAGTCATTCTATTCTCTGTTTCTTCCTCCATCTAACATTGATAGTGTATGATGTACTGACAATCTACTCCAGCCTGACTCGAGGATTCTGGGTAAAATCAGTCACTTTGATCAAACCATCTGGCCCGATGCTGTATGGAAAACATGAGGAAAAAATGGCTTAGTAGTACTCTTACACAAACGCTAAATGTTTCTGACATAAAGTTGTAGCAACATCCTTGTTTTTTCTGTACTGTTTTGATTCCAGGCAGAAACTATAATCAGTGTAGATTTTGCCCTGATCAGTCTTTGGCATCCTCTAAGTCTTCTCATCTCCTATTTATCTTTAAATTATAACCATATAAACTTCAGGATATCTGCATAGAAACAATCTCCTCTCTATTTGTCTCTCTTAATCTCTCTATCATCTCCTAAACTGAGACCTGTCTAGATAACATTGTTCTGTATCAATCCAGATTTAAAAATTCAAAAATAGTTTTAGAAAGTGTAATTATATAGACTTCTTGCTTGCATTGCAGATGATTGTTCATTCTAACTCTTGCTTACAGAATGTGGCCTCACTTTCCTGGCCCCTTTATTTTCTCTCTCCTTCCATGCCCTACTCCTATTTTGGGAAAGTCCTCCAAACCTTTGGAACAAATTTGAGGAAAAGTTAAATGAATTGGCACTAGGTGACAAGCATAGCTCAAAACCATCACTGAATACCAATGCATTAAATGTGAGGTAAAAGATTTGCTCAGAGTTCCCCAAGTTATTGAGTAACATTCAAAAATAGATCTGCACGTCAGTTAGAAGCAGCAGTCTATACCAGGAGTCGCCAACCCCGGGCCATGGACCAGCATCAGAGCACAGCATGCCAGAAACAGGGCATCACAAACAAGCAAAGTCTCGTCCGTGGGATGCAGGCAGTACACAAAACCACACCCCCTTCAGTCTCCAAAAAGGCTATTTCCACAGAGCTGGTGCCCAAAAGTTTGGGGGGGACTGGTCTATACAGTTATTTCCTGTTCTGTCCCACACACTAATCACCTTCACACACACAAGCTTGGTTGCCTGCCACTTGCTTACTCACGAGATATGAGTTTGGCTAAGAGACCAGATAAATCAAAAAATGACAAGGTTTCTCAGACAAGACTATAGTTGAATCCGTTGCTTCCTGCAAAATGTCCACTCACAACGTCTCAACTATAAGCTCTTTTGGGAGGGGCCACTCAGCAACCACCTGGTAGTAATCAGGGCCTACAAGCTTGCCTCTTCCATAACTGCTGTCTTCATTTCTCAACCCTGCATAATCTACCATCAGGGACAAACTGCCCCTGATCCTCCCCACTACTCCAGGCCTCAGGTGCCTCCTGGTAGCCAACCAGCCTCCCTGTTTCCTGCTCTGGACCTGAGCCTTCCCCAAGATCCCCCTCCTCCTCCAGGGCAAACTCATAGGACTCTTCGCTAAAGAGTCTGTCAGCAGCTCATCTGGAGCTGGCTGGGCCACAACAATTTCCTATTTAAATAAATGGAATAGGATTTCAGGAAGAATTTGTGAACTTACTTAACATTAGTCAATTGATGTGTGAAATTTCTACGCACAAGCCTGTAAATGAATTTGCTATATAACTTAACTATATTCACTCCCCTGAAACCTATTCCGTCTACTGCACATTTATGTTGGTTGGCTGCTATTGCTAACATAAGCTCCGTCCCTCCACATTTACCTTATATATCAGTGTTACTTACATCTCTTGTTCAATATAATTCAGCATTCGACTGACATGAGATGCGGAGATTTCTCCATCCACTTCCGCAATGTAAGTGTAGAGAAACTGGAAAGTACTGAAAGGGATACGAGCTGGACCACTTTCATTCTCGTTAGATAAAACTTCACATATTATCTTCAGAGTTTTTGCAATAGTCTATTTTCAAAAACAGAAAGGATATGACATTTATTAGTATTAGTAACTGAGTGAGTAGTCACCACATGTGTAACTCAACTATCCTTTAAAAATACCTTGGGAATTCAAAATTCTGTGATAGGTTAGGCAGGGATAGAATGGAGTCTATAAATATGAAGCCTTTGGCATTAGGTATTTCCTTGGTGATTTTCATTTGGGCTTTTTTTTCTGATGGGTTACATCCACCATAGTGAAATGGCAAGTACCTATTTTCAAGTATCCAAACCACTGCTTGCCCATCTCCTCCAATACCGCCAAGGAGATCCAAAACCATGATTCGAACATGCCAACGAAACGATTTAGGGATTAACCAGCATTATTGTACAAAAAAAAAGGACAGTGTGGTGTAAACAAGATATAGGTACAAAAATGATTGGGAGAAACTAATAGATACCGTGATAGGAAGCTCTGGGATGCAATTTAACTTTAAATATCTTTATATTAATAAGCACACCGACACACAATTCACAATTAATTAACTATAAATGAGGTTCAGAAATTCATATAGCTTCCAAGATTTTGCATATTTACAATAAATCTTCGTCATATCCTATTGAAGACCAAATTCTTTATTAAAATTGATGCTCTTGATAGAAGAAGCTCTGGGCAACCTGAATAACCTTGCTAAGTGAGGCTTGATTTCATTTTCTTTTTCCAGACTAGATTATTCTCCCCTCCTGATTTTGGTCAGAAGGAGTCTTGAAGCATTTTTTCAGATTAACAAAAGATATTAAAAGGCATGAGCTTGATGAATGTTTACTTCATTAGATTCATGGAATGACAAAAATAGAATTAAAATCTGGATAAGTTGGTGGGGAAATATTTGTAAACTGTCTCACATGTCACATACATCTGCATAAACAACCCTTCTTCCATTCACTCCCCTCATCTTAATTTAAACCCTACATCTGTTTAGCCATTCCATGCATCTGGTGCAATGAGCTATAGCTCACTAAAGTAAATGTTTGTTAATAAGATGTGTTAATCAGAAAATCATTTTGATTTTTTGGTTTCTGTAGATTTAACATGGCTCTTCTCCTAAAGTGTCCTGACTATTGACTAAATCTAAAGTGCTAAGTAATATTGGACAAGCAGTTTCAGGGAAGAGTGTTTAAAAATCTTAATGATGTACAATTCATTACACTATAAAGAACAGACAAATCACCTACCGAGAATTTAAATACTGCAAACATGCTAGACATCAAAAGAAAAGGAAACAACTAAAAAAAATAAGCTTACAACTCCAAGAGAGCTACAGGCCAGGGCTAAAAACTTGAGCCATTCAATTTCTTCAGTAAAACGTCCAACATTCATGATACTTTCAAATAAATCTGTAGGGAGATTCAGCACTTTCCACATCTGGGCTAGTTCATCAACATGGATGATTAGCCTCCCACCCACCTGAAAAGAAATAACAGCCATTATAAGTGAAGAAATTAATGTGGGTTTATGCTTGCAAGCATTTCTTAAGATTTTAAAAATGCATTTTAAGGATAGCAGAACTGAGGTATCATTAAGGAAATTGGGGTATAGGTATAACCATTGATCACTTTTGCAATTATGTTACTACTGTTTTTAAGCAAAGTATGGGTCCGAAATACCATAATAAGCAAAATGAGATGGTCTCCACATAATTTACTAAGTCATAATGTATCTCATTTCTTTGTCAAAGCTTAGCATCATTGACACTCATGCCTGGAGGAGAGCCCATTCAGAATATGGCCCCAAATTGAAAATAAACGGAGGGATCAGTTCTTTTCATCCAAGGAAATGAAACAAATCAATTGAGGTATGATCTCAAAAGTTATTTCAGCATTTGAGATTTGGTTTCTCAGATAGAAGCAACCACCCAGAGATTTTTGATAAGCTGTGGTTGATATAACAACCATATTCCTTCTGAAAAGAAAATGACTTTAAAATGGTTTTTTGCTCATTTTTTGCCCCCTCCCCCTCAGGAGCAAGGTTAGTCATGCTTTTTATTTGAAGAAAAACAGCCCCGTTTTTGCGGAGAAACTAGCAGTTTTGGGGAGGTTTCGGAACACTTTCGGAAAGTTCTTTTGGAAGGCTCTTTAACTGTGTCTGGGCCAGGAGAAACAAAGTCTTAAGGTTTGTCAGCGATTTCCTTCTTCAGGATATGGATAAATACACCTACCTACATCAACCTACCTACCTTCTCTCTCCCTCTCTCCCTCTTTCCCTCCCTACTGTATTTCTCTATTTCTCTCTCTCTATCCTTCTACCTACCTACCTACACACGCTGTCTCTCTCCCTACCTACCTACATTTTTTTTCTCTCTCTCTTTCTCTCTATTCTTCTACCTACCTACCCACCCACACACACTCTCTCTCCCTACCTACCTACTGTATTTCTCTTATCTCTATTTCTCTCTATCTCTATTCCTTTATCTACCTACCTACCCTCTCTTTCCCTACCTATCTATTGTATTTCTCTCTTACCTACCTACCTACTCTCTCTACCTACCTACCTGCCTACTGTATTTCTCTTTCTTTCTCTCCCTCTCTATCCCTCTATCTACCTATCTACTTTTTTTTGGTAATTTGCCTCTTCAAAACCTTGGCACGTCTTATACTCTGGTGCGTCTTATACTCCGAAAAATACGGTAACTATTGTAGTATTGTTTACATCAGATATCTCATTCTCGCAGCCTGCAGGCCAATTGCGGCCCGCAGGACGGTATCTTGTGGCTCCCACGGTGATATGAAAGTATAATATTAGTATTAATATTAATATTAATATAAGGAATCCCTTATGCAGCCCAGCCTCACCCAGACTCTGCCTCCAGTGGCCCCCAGGTAAATTGAGTTTGAGACCCCTGGTTTACATGGAGCTGGAGCTGGTAAAAATTGGAATTGATATTGCTTTCTTTGTAATTCTTTGTAATTTCTTTGGAAGGATTACAAAGATGGCATTATATCAATGCTAAAAATATTATAGCAGATTTTGGGAAAGAGGAAAAACATGTGCTGTTTATTATCTTTAAAGCTTATAGGTTTCAGGTTCAAAAGACTTGGGAGAACATCTGTTTTAGGATGCTCCTCTTTTATTCACAGAAAATATCCTAGGAAGAATTTTCCTACAGTGTCTCTGAGCTCATTTCATGACAACTTTCAGTCACAAAATGACTTCCTTGGACCTTACGTAAGTGGAGGGAATGTGCATAAGTGTACTAACGTGCTATCATCCCTGTCAATGTATTTTTATTCTGTTCTTCTTGTTCTCATTTTTGTTTGACAAATTCCATAAATAAATAAAATAAATAAACTTGGAAAATCCCAGTTTTTTCGAGACACATTTCTTTGGTTTAAAGTCTTGTTTTTTAAAACCAGCTTTTACTTTTTAATTATATGTGTAATTATTACTAACAATGCTGGTTTTAATTTTGGGTGTATATTTTTTGTAAAATATCAAGCAACAGTGGTAGTCCTCAATAAGAATTACAGCCTTCAATTAAGAATCATAGCAAATAAACACATGGGTTCATCTCCCGGCCTTGAAACCTTCCAGAATTTTAAAAAGCTCCAGATTTGTTCAGGATGAATCATATGTGTTTCCTCATGCTATAATGATATATAGATAAAAGATTAACAGAGTTGGAAGGGACCTTGCAGGTCATCTAGTTCAACCCCCTGCCCAAGTAGGAGACTCTACATCTGCCTGTACCTAGGATTGAACTCACAACCTCCTGATTGGGAGGCAAGAGCTCCACCTCTAGGCCACAGCAGCAGATAATATATACATGCACTACATAGTTTTCTAGGAAGGACCTTTATGACTGAACATTGGAATTTTGAATGAATTTTCCAGTCTGAAAGTTACCAACAACTTCCAAGAAGAAATTAGCCAAATAGTAAACAGATTTATACATGCACATTAGCATAGGATTTAGAAACCAGGAGGCCATAGATATACACGAAATGTATCAGGCTAATTTCTCTTTTCTCTCCCAAAACATGTGTAAAGGGAACACATTCCTTATTCCAGAAAAATCTACAAAAAGAACAACATGAAGGCAGTCAAGATGAGTGAATACAGATGAAGTCCAGTAAAGCTTTTAATGGACTAGTTGGATCGAGATGTATTCCCAAATAGCCATTATTTTCCAAGTATGTGATTTGCATCAAGATACACTATTTTTGTGATTCTATCATTATGGAAGTGGTATAAATTTTTGTAAATGAGTTCAGTAGCTGCAGATATCATAAAATTAAGATAAAATTAATGGCCTCAATGGACTACTTTGGATGCAATATCCATTATTTCAGAGGATATGTCCAAACAGAAATTTTGTCTATTGCATCTAAAATTCACTACTTGAGCATCCATTAGGTTTTATTGTACAACGTATGACCACAACTGAGCCCAAAATTTCTGTTGCTAAGTGAGACATTTGTTAAATGACTTTTGCCCCATTTTACGATTTTTCCTGCCACAGTTGTTAAGTGAATTACTGCAGTTCTTAAATTAATAAATTAATCTGGCTTCCCCATTGACTCTGCTTGTCAGAAGATCGCCAAAGGCAATCACATGACCCCAAGACATTGCAACCATCAGAAATATGAGCCGTTGCCAAGCGTTTGACTTTTGATCACATGACTCATAGGGGTGCTGCAATGCAAGTGTGAAAACGGTCATAAGTCAATTTTTTCAGTGCTGTTGTAATTTCGAACAGTCACTAAATGAACTGTTATAAGTCAAGGACTACCTGTACTTCTCATACAATTGTTAGTTATGATTCAATATTAAAATAAGTTAAACATTATTTTGATTGCATGTGTAGAATACCTCATATAGAAGGTATCTTTTTTTTCTTGTATCACATATATCACTTATATATGTGATCCAAATCAATGCCAAATTGTTAATGAGTACAGATCATCTGTACTGATCTTTGAATCTACCCGTGTGATGCCCAGACCATTAGAATGCTGGTTTCCCACATTTTTTCAGGTAGTTATGATCAAGTTTTATATATGAGCTGCCAACCCCTATTGTTATATAATTTTGGTAAGTTCTCATGTATTTTTTTTTTCAAAATTGGAAATTGCAAAAAGTATTTTTTTTCCTGTACTATATATTAAAAGCTGCACAAAATGATATTAAACAAATGTTAATGAACTTTACAAATCTTTTTAAAATAATATTTAAATACAAACTGTTACTTAATCGTTTAGCAATGCTCTTAGAACTTCTTGTATGTCATGTATACAAGAAAGGCAGTGCACCTAAAATTAATTCTAAAGCAGGTGAATGAAATTCATTAAAAAAAAGCACACATCAAAGACACAAAGTAATTGGATGCATGTACACACAAACGCTCAAATCTCTTATGTTCTCGCCCCTAAATGGAAAGTAGATATTTCTTACTCTCTGGTGTAAGACCTTCAAGAGCTCTGGAGTAAGCTCTGCATAATTTGATAAAGGCACCCGATCTGTTCGTTCTCTTACAGGAGGAGCCTCTCCACGGGCCATGGCATTAAAATAACTGGACACAAAGACAAAATAGGTGTTTTCTTTTTATCAACAGCTCTTAGCATAAATATGCATGAGACATTGGCTGATTAGTTGCTTAGACACCCAAAAGCTTCCACTTGTTTGTAATTAAGTTGACATTAAAAATGTTGTTCTTATTTCAAATCTTTTGCATCAGGTTTGACTTAATTTGAAGATTGTTTACATTGCTTTAATAAAAAAAAATCTCAGTGAAGTTTGATTGGAGACTTACAAATTGTGAATATAAATAGTACATGTTTTAACAAAAGAACATGGTCTGAAAGTATTAATGCTGCTGTGGATAATACTGTGATAAAAGACACAAAGGATTATTTGTACATTATAAATGCACCCAATAATGTAGAAGAGATCAAGTACTTCAAGAAAATTGAATTACATGAAAAAAACATTAACATTACTAGTGATAAAACACTACAAAATAAATGTCACTGAAAGTGAGGGATTCCCCCACCCTCTTGCAAAAGTATGGTGTATGCTGTAAAATCTCCTGTTATTTTCTTCCAAAGTTACATTATTTAGAAATGTGAGCGATTTGGATTGGAATGGTGGCATTGGGAGACAGAAGTATGAGTTCTGCTCATAAAAAAAAGCAAAGATGCTTTTTGCATGATGCAGGAATCAGGGAGGGAAATTACCAAATATATCTGAAAATATGGAAAGGCACTTCTTCCAAAAATGCAAATGGCAATATTCAAAAACTAGAGGCTTCTCTGTATTTATTGAGTAAATATGAAATAAGGAAAAATACGTTTCTTCTAATAGCAACACCTTGTGCCATACAGGTGCTTCTCTACCACAATCTTGTGAGGACATTTTTAAAGAGACACTCAGGCTCCCCATGATATTTTCAGCACAGTGAAATGATTTTAGGAACACAAATCTGGGATATAAATGGCTTGTATCAGATTTTTTGTTGCCTTATAAAGTCCTAATCCCCAGCACTGTACTCTACTGGAATAAACTGACATGAATATAACTGATGCTCAAATAAATGTATTCATAAGTGATTTTTATAAGTTCCAAATAATTTGAGCTATTATTTCTTTTTTGCTTTTTGAGACAAGCAATACAAGTCAGCTTCCTTTTAAATTCCATAGAGAGTTCAAAACACATTTTAAAATGTAACAATAAACAGGAATAAGTAGGTTAACAGCCTTAGTCACCCACATGCAACACACAACATTCCCTGCTAATAGCACAAACAAAATATTGGTCTGCTTTTGGAATACTTTGCCTAGCATATCACAAGCACAACCAAAGTTCAATTTTATCACAAGCATGTTCAAACACTATTCTGTACAAATTGCGATGTTATACACCAATGACTTAGTTGGAAGCTGGTTGCTGAATGAATTAAAAAAGCAACGAAAACGGAAGTAAAACATGTTTGATAATAAATACATGGATAGCAAATGATTCTGCATTAAAATATCTCTTTAGTTTGCTTATGAGTAAAAATGTAAAGAATATCTGTGATGATATTATAAGTGTACCCTTTGGGGATGTGAGTGAATTATATATGTTGTAACTTATGTTGTTGATTTAAAGACTTAATGATGCATAGCAAATGTTAAATTGCTATGAGTGTATATCTGAAAATTGCAATATAGTATACAATAAGTATGTATCTAAGAAGTGCACAATATGTGATAGTGTATGTTTTGTGTGTTTTGTGTGGGAGAGAGGGAGAGGGAGAGAGAGAGAGGAGTAAATGCAGGACATATAAGAATGACATGCAAGATACTCTAACTCAGGCGTCTCCAACCATTGCAA
>JAPKID020004642.1:0-11561 GCA_026931265.2 Tropidonophis doriae | reverse complement strand
TGTTTTTATTGATTCCCTGTACGCCGCCCCGAGTCCCTTCGGGGAGATGGGTGCGGGGTATAAATTTAATAAATATATAATATAATATATATTTGTAGTCAATCTGAGCAATCTTCCAGTAGCTAATCAGGTGACCCACTGTTTCTTCAGCTTCTTTGTGAAGGCGTCACTTGCTATCTGTTGCTGTCTTCTCAATTCTGATTTTGTATGCATTTGTTCTTAAGGCTTGGTCTTGTGCATCCAGAATTAACTCCTTTGTCTCTTTATTCAAATTTCTGACTCTTAGCTATTGCCAGGTCTTGTTATTATCTCTTTTCCCTGCTATTTTTTTTTATATACTGTCTTCCCATGCTTCTTTTCTGTTCTTCATTTGGTCTTTCTTGTAGACCAGTTTGGTTTCTAATACTCAGTAGGCCTTCTTGATATACTAGCTTCAGTGCATCTTTTTCACTATCCTTCAGATATTCTTCCAATGTCATTTTTTCTTCTTCAACCATCTGATGTACTTGCAACATTCCATGCCCACCTGTTTTCCTCGGTAAGTAGAGTCTGTCAACGTCACTGCATGGATGAAGTACATGATACACTGTCACTATTTTTAATAAATTTCCAGGATTTTATCAGAAAGCATCCTTATCAGATCTATAGCTGTGTTCGTGGGAAATATTTCTGATAGTATGGAATTAAATAAATTTATTGATGGTGTCTTGATCTTTTTATGCTTGTGAGGGGATTTTGCTGGAAATATTTAAGGCTAAAAATGCTCTTATTGTACGTGGACATCAAAAAGGCAATTGAATTTTATTAATATTAAATCACTAATCTTAGGTAACCCTTATAGAGCTATGATAATGCACATTACTCTTAATGCTGTGTGTTAATTATATTATAATATATTAATAAGTATTTTTGCCTATGAATTTACACACAATATATTATAATTATTATTGTTGTAATCCCAATTCAATCCAGAGCAGGAAGATTTCTTCATTAAATGTTATGGACTAGAATCTACTGCATTCATCAAGTGTGTTTTGGTAAATAGATTTTTTTGACTTTCTAATCTGGGTCTGAGAGAGTGACTGACACAAAGTCACCCAGGTGCACTGGTGGGATTCAAATAATTTAACAACCGATTCTTTGCCCTAATGACCAGCTGGGTAGGTTTGGCTCAGTGGTCATGTAACTGGGTGGGAGTGGCCAACTCTATGTCACTCACGTCAGCTTCATCTGTTACAATGTAATAAGGGTTAACTGAAGAAGCAGTTTCTGTAAGCAGGGCAATAAAGATTAGGATAGAAACAACACTCGAATGTTTCCTTCCTGCCTTGCTTACAGGATTAGCTCTGTAAAGTAGAAAAAAAACCAAAATGAGATTTCTTCCAAAAGCTGAACTGTTTATAAAGTTGACAACCAGTTCTCCCAAATAGGTACGAACTGGCTGAATCTCACCACTGCTCAGGTAGTTTTTGTGACTAAGGGAAACTGGAATTTGGATCTCCCAACTGCTAGTCCAGCACCTTAACTATTAAACTACACTGGTAATCTTTGTTATCTTTCCTTCTCTTTCTCTCTCATACATAAAAACAAGAACTTGGAAAGTATCAAAATATGTTTATTTGGAATCAAGTTTCATTAAGGACCTGATTTAAATGGGGTTCATGAAAAAGATTTTGTGGGATCTATTCCTCTGAATTTTACTGTTATACTGAATCTACTCTAAAAGATCAGTTTGTTTCTTGCAAATTGTGACCTATTGTATAGAAAGAACATATGTTTACATTACAGGGTTGGTGTCCACATTAAAATACTTTCGTAATTGGCTTCATATGAATGTATTATTTAAATAGATGCCAGAAAGATGTGTATTGTCTTGTCTGAGTTTAATTTATTTGTCTGAAAATATGGAATTCAATAAACTATAGCATAGCAAAATTGCATTTAGTGTATTGTACTACTCACATTGACTCATATTTTTAGAATTCTATATTGTTACAAAAAAAATATCACCAATATTGTATTGTTAGAGGCACTTAAAAAAAATAAATCCTACAATACTCATAATTCATTTTTTTGTTTGCTTTCTATATTTAAAATAATATCTGTGCTTTATACTTAAAATAATGCTATTTCCAATTCTAAGTAAACCTAATTAACTTGGATGAAAGGGATACAAACTTCTGTGCAATTTACATTACAATGAATGAATATGTTAAGTATGTAATTGAACTTTATCTCAGGTATATTTTAATATTGTTTTCATTTAATCTCACATAAGGATTGTGTCTTTGCATCTATTTAATATTTTAGAGATAGGTTGCAGTATCACAAATTAGGGTTTTTATTCTTGGTTTATTGAGCATACAATAATAGCCTTTTTATGTGTTAGAATAATCCATGAATGGGTATATTTCTAAACCCAAGCAAACCACATTTTGAAAACCTTTGATTCAGGATTTGAACACAGTGATATACTGGATATGGTCTCAGATCGGGAGACCTGGGTTTTAATTTTTAGTTAATCCTGAAGTTTACATAATCCCTGTAATAAATCTGTCTTGGCACATAACCAAATTATCCTTTTTACACCATTGTGACAATAAATTGAGACTAATGTTTATAATTTTTTAGCCATTCATCCTCTTTATTTTATTTAAGTTTGTTTCATGTTTAAATATAAAATGCATCCATTTACAAAATAAACATAATAATACAAATTATGTAACACAATTATAAAACCAGAATGCAACTATTTCCAGGCAGTAGAATATGCAGCAGAAACCAACAAACTCTGAAAATAGAAAGATGCAGTGTAATACAGTGTAATTAAGGAAAGGGCTAGTATGTGTGTATCCAATTGTATGCACAACTTATACCCTAATCTTACAATATATACTTAAATATTGAAGAATAAAATCCGGATCACATTGGTAGACTTCTATTTGCAAATCCAGACTTTTTCCTCTTCTGTTCTGCTTTTGCTTCTATTGCTGGTTAAACTTGTGATTTAAAAATCTTTTAGAAATGTTTTAAAAATATGTATTAATTAGTCACAGTGTGTTAGCACTCTTTTAATATGTTGCTCTTCAAATACATTGGCATTACAACTTTCAGAATACTTAGCCACTATTAGTTGGTTGAGGATGCTTAGAGGAAGGTTTATTATGTTTTTTGTCTGTCCATTGTTTGGTAAATGAGCTTTATATATTATAAGAAAAAAATGTACTCAGCAAAGGACTAGGTAAGTTTTGTTACTGAACTTGGATTTCATGTTGTGGTTATTTATAATGACTATATTACAATCTTGTGCATTATTACATTTGATAACATTGATTTCACGATTGCAGCCAAATATGGAAATAAGATTTAGATCAGGGCTATCAAACTCGTGGTTCGCAGACCAGGTGTGTCACATGCCCACAATCGGTTTAGCAAAGGGGGTGGGGGGAAGTCCCGATACATCATGTGATGCCGCTGTGATGACATGAGTTTGACAGCCCTGATTTAGATGGTCATCCAAATTTGTTATTTAGTTGGGTACAGATATATGACACTGAATTTATTGTAAACCATAAAAAATAAGTATTATTTATGTGCATTAGATGTTTACAGAGTACTATTTGCTTTTCTACTTACCAGGAACTCTTATTCAAGTCCCATCAGTTGAGAGAGGAAAACTTAGTAAAGTTCGCCTGGGATCATTGTCTTTGAAAAAAGAAGGAGAAAGGCAATGTTTTCTATTTACAAAGCACTTTTTAATTTGTACCAGGAGCTCTGGAGGAAAGTTGCATCTGCTTAAGGTACATACTTTTGTAACAAAAACTATGACTAGAATAGTGAATTGTAGCACATATAATAAAATATATTACTGTTCTGATTAATTGCAGTAAAATAATATAAATTTTTGCAAAAGGAAGACTACACTATTGCCTGCCAGGCAATCAGAGCTTCCAGTTATAATATTAACATCTTTAAGGGGACTTTTTGTATTTATATATTATGGTTTGTTTTATCTGTATAATTACAGACCAAAATTCATTTATTTTAATTCTTTTTAAAATAAATATTATAAACTGAGAGTATAGTTCAGAAAATAATCAAAATTTTCTAAAGAATCATGTGGATTGTCATGCATTTCCACATCTCTGTCTTCCTAAGCTAAATATCCTCCAGCAGAACCATTGAAAATTACCACCTGGCACTGGAATTCTGCTGCTTCCCTCAGTGATTTTCCCTGGCCACCTTTCTTCTTTGAATATTATGTTTTATATTTTCATTATTTCTGATGGATTGAGCACATGGAGAAGCAGTGAGGGGTGGGTTGATACCACAGTGGTTTCCAAGGAAGGAGGCGGTATATTCCATCAGAGAGAAGCCCACATTAAGAGACTGCCATACCCTAGAATCCTTTCTGGAATATTTATTCAGGTAGAGAGTGATAGCTTGTATATCTTGGCAAATTCTAACAATTGGGTGTAAGCAAATAAAGGATTGGACTCTATTGAATTTTTCTGACATCATTCTGGTTTTGACAAGCTTTTTTCCATTATTTTATGGAACATTTAAATATAATGCAGAATTTCTAGCACAGCTTTATATTACACATTATTTCTGGAATTACAGTAGTAATATATTCAGATATTAAAAAACAGATATGTTGTAATTTCCTATTTAAATATATTGCTTATTTTGTCAAAATATTGAAATACTGCAGCTGAGTGCTTCATGTTATTAATCTTATTGCTAAAATTATTTTCAGTTGAACTGGGATAACACAGAATTGTTTTAATTGGAAAAAGGAGGTTATGCATTTCCACATTCTTTGCTAGAAATAATAATGTTCTCTGTACTTAATTTAAGTTATCTTATCTAGTTATTGAAATAATGCATTATACCATGTACAGTATAGAATCATCCTGTGTGGTCCTCCTTTAGGTATAAAGCCATCTAAGTGACTTTGGGCCATCTCATCTCTCTCAGACCTAGGAAGAAAGCAGTGGAAAACTGTTTCTCAAAATGTTGCTAGAAAGAGTGCAGGGACTTGTCCAGTCAGTTGTCAGGAATGGAACTTAGCTGAAGGCTCTCCATCTCCATCTCCCCTCCCTCTCTCTCACACACACATACGAAGAGGATGCTTGTCCAAGAATGTTGAATGAGGTTTACTTTAGTTTGTATTAATGGATTGTACCTTATGTCTCTAGGCAGGAGGCGTTCTTTCATTAATAGAATGCACACTGTTTGAGGAAACTGAGATGAATGATGATGAATGTAAGTTCTATCAAATTGTTTTATGGAATTGTAAAATATTCTTTAAAAAATAGCATTCATTTTTTTTTGCTTAATGAAATATTAATATAGACAGTGAAATTGTTACTAATAGAAATTCTAACTCAAGAAATGAAAGATGTACATACATACATGTACACACACACACCAAACTAGAAACTGAGATATTCTGAATTGTAGTCATGCCTTAAGCATAAAGCCAGCCAGGTGACTGTAGTCAGTCACTGTTTCTCAGTCATAAGCAGATGGGAAATGGCAATCCATCTCCAAAATCATGCCAAGAAATCTGTCTATTTGCCTAACTCTATACATATGAGGAGGTGGAGAGGTTTGGGGTTTTCACTTGTGGCTTTTTGTTGTTATATGCCACCCAGCATCATCATGTTTGAGTTAGATGGCCATATACATTTGTTTATTAAATAAATAAATGTTAGGCAATTTACATATGGTTAAAAGCAGAACAACGCATAATAAAGCACACAAAACAATAGAATTTAGGATAACAGATACTAAACCACAACTTATTCCAACTAAGTCATTTCAGGATGGAATCATCCAATACACTGGTGCAGGGGTCTGCAAAGTTGGCTCTTTTCAGACTGGTGGATTTCAAATCCCAGAATTCTCCAGCTGGCTGGCTGGGAAATTCTGGGATTTGAAGTCCACCAGTCTTAAAAGAGCCAACTTTGCAGATCCCTGCACTAGTCTAACGCGTCCAAGGCAAAATGTAGACTTTGAATACATTATGGAAAGTCAATAGGGTTGAGGACCTTGTGGTTAGAGAATAGCAGTAGCAATAACACTTGGGTTTATACATTGCTTTACAGCACTCTCTGGAAGCTTTACAATGTAAGCATATTGCGCCCAACAATCTGGGTTCTCATTTTACCAACCTTGGAAGAATGGGAGGTTGAGCCCTGTCAGGATTGAACTCCAGGCTGTGTGTAGAGTTAGCCTGCAATACTGCATTGAAACTACTGTGCCATCAGGGCAGGCAGCAATACTGTGTAATGTGTAGTAATAGTAGTAGTAATGTGACAGAGAAGGCACATTTTCTAGGCCCTACTACATGACTTTACTTCATGGAAGGAATCTCAAACACCTTACCAGACTTACATTTTAAAAATAATTACTTAGGAAATGAATTTTATGTACTTTTATTTTAAGTTTAAAATTAAGGTTTAGAAATAATAATGCTAGCATAAAAATTACTACACAGTTTGTACCTCTATTTTTTCCCCTGTACTATTAGTACAGAGTAGGCTCTGAATTAGATGTCTTGCTAATGAAAAGTCAATGCTATATTGTCATAACAGAGTCAGATGTACATATTTTTGCCTTAAGTGAATAAGTTTTAACTGGAACACTTAACATAATTTTTCATTTGCTTAATTATAAATTCTGTGAGCCAAAAATATTTTACATTTTCATGAGTCTGCAATGTTTAAAAACATCACTGGTCAAAGATACTAAATTTGTACTTTAAATTTTGGCGCATCACTATGGAAAGCACTTGTCTCTGCATTGTGATGCAATTTAGGCTCTGCATTTCAACTTGTAACTGCCCAATTCTGTTTCTATTTCAATCATGAAGCAAAAGGTTCTGGGCAAGTGTTTGGGCACCTTGACTTCAAGATTGTGGTAGATCCCGCAGGTGCACCTCCATTTACAGTAGTCCTTTTAGCTCCTTCGCGGCAGGAAAAAGCTGCATGGACCAGTGACATTAGTCAGGTAAGCAGTTTGGAGGGGGAAGGTATACTGAATAATTCATTCAGCACATTAATGTTGTCTTGGAGCTCATTATAAAATTTATGAATTAACAGAATATTTCTTTGAATACAGTGTTTGTGAATAAATTGCATGCTTACATAGCAGGTAAAAGTAAAGGTTTCCCATGTCCAATCATGTCTAACTCTAAAGGTGGTGGTGCTTATCTCTGTTTCCTAGCCAAAGGAACTAGCATTGTCCAAAGACACTTCCATGGTCATGTGGCCGGCGTAACTATACACCGAAGCACATAGAAAACTGTTAACTTTCCACTAAAGTGATACCTCTTTATCAACTTGCATTTGCATGCCTTTGAACTGCTAGGTTGGCAGCAGCTGAGAGAAGAATCGGGAGCTCATCCTGTGGTGCCTGGGTCTCAAACTGCCAACCTTCCAGTCAACAAGCTGTGTGTCTTACCCGCTAGGCCACTAGGCCTCCGTGGCCCCACTGACATAGCAGTTAGTGTCTAGTGCTTTGAGTGGGAAACCCCTCATTTAAATAATTATTCATCTGTGAAGCCAAGTGACTTTGGGCCTGCTACTGCTTCCCAGCGTAAGAATTTAAAGTTGTGTTTTTTAAAAGAGCAGGTGATACAAGAGAAATGTGATATAAAATAAGATTTTCTTAAGTTTCAGTAGTTCATTTTTAAATGCCGTGAAAAAAAAACAAGTTCCAATTTTCCTACTGACTATTTTTACACAAAGATCTTTTTCATTTTATTTAATAGCTTAGCCCAGCCTTTTACAATGTAAAGCTAGAACTGTGAAACGCTTTGCTGATTGACAATTCAGTTGGAAGGGTACTAGGATGGAAAAAGCTGTTTTTAGTTTTTATGCACATTGCACACAGATGTTATTACTTTTCTTTTTCATAATTCTTTAAAGAATCTATAGTATGTGCACATTTTCACCTGCTTGGAACTCTTCCTGCACGTAGAAAAAAGTTTCAAAATAAAATTGAATTTAAGATTGAAGAGAATTGAAAGTGGCTAAATCTGGATATTCTGGAAGGGCCTTTATTTTTGATCTCATGTTACAATTGTACCAGGTTTATGTTTTTGATTGCTTGGATTCATTATGTTAATTGTGAAATAGTTAAAAATAAATAAATTTTGGCATGAAAATAAGAGAATGGGACAGTAGATTAGAAGAGTCACTATGCACTAGATGCCATATATGTTTATATATGTTTTAAGTAGTATAGATTTTGTACAGAAATGCCAAGAATTGGAGTACAGAAACAGTTCATAGATGTAATACAGATTATACTCACATCTGCCAATACATATTTCATGGTGCTGCTACAAAAACAATATTTTTATAGTTAAAGTTGCAAAATTTACACTAATTGCTGCAGATCAGATCAATTAATCTGAGTTTTTCTGTTAGTAAAGGAAAAACCACCAAAGTAGCATTCATTTTTTTTCTTTGTACATTGGTAATATGATTTCAATTGCAGCTAATTGGTATATTATGCAATTAAACATTTAATTGCTGATTAAATTTTGCCTGTTGTTATTTAATGGGACTTAAATTAAAGGGAAAAGCTCTTTGAGGCTACATGTTTACTGTATATGTTCTTGTTTACCTTCTGCATGCTAAATTTGAAGAAACGAAATAGAGTTGACTATTTCCTCCCAACTATTTTATTGTATTAGAAACAATAGCAGAAAAATATTATTTATTTATTTTATAGAGTTAAAAAATGCCTGACTCCATTTGGCTGTAATAAAAAAGTTAAAACAGTAAAATATGCATATTCAAAAAAGCATCATAGAACCCCTGAGAGATCTCAGCAACTCACGAATAAGCCTTCTTATCCTCTTAATGGAACATTCTTTCATCACTCCCTTCTTTAGGGTACCTCTTCATGTTTCATTCCCTAAAAGCAACCTAAAGTTCCAGGTCACTCTCACAACCCGTCCATACAGAGCCTCCAAAGTTGGTTCCAGAGAAGCAGAAACTCAATTCTGTTGGGGAATCAGTTTTATATGTATTTAGTTAGTTGGTTTGTCACTCATGTTCAAAATAACAGGAATAAGAATGAACATATAAGAACACAAAAAATGAGTACAAATAAATGGGGACAGTTGGACAGAGGCATTATGAACACCTCACTCTTAGGAGTGGGGTGATGTCAGTTAAAGCTGAGTCTTATCCAGCCATCGTAAAGTTAAATTCAGAAGGATATCCCCAGAACACCAATCTCTGTGGGTAGAGCTAACTGACAAAGAATGCCATGCTGCATGCTTCTTCTCCAGCTATGTTTTCTATGGCAATCCAATGTCCCATCAATCCAAGCTTTCCAGAAGACTTCCTCTCACTCCTTCATTGACTCTCCAGCCCAGCCTGGGCCTCTGTTGGCAGCTGTCATCTTTTGTTGTACTACTGTAAGATTTTGGATTGCATGCCTTAATGAATCATCTTTCAAATGGTTCTGTATAAACTCCAATTGATTCATAAGCCATTGTTTTAAGCCAATCTATACAACTGCTTTCACAAGCATAGTATGCTTGAATAGATCAGAAAGAGTATTTTTTGCAAGACTCTATTTAAAAAGAGCTGGCACACTTTCATATTTTAAACACATTTCAAATGTATTAATACATTTATTAGGAAATGTTCAATATTCCTGTAAAACCACCTGTTGGAAACGATTACAAATATTTAAAGTTAAAAAATAGTGAATTGAACATTTGTAACCAAAATATAATTGACCAATTATGTATGTATGAAAGACAGGACCAGATAAATTGTTGAGGCCAGGCCTATTTCCTGACCCACTAAGACGTGATCCAGCCTGGAGGATTATTAAGATGGAGGAAGGTGAGCCAGGCTTAAGTGTAGTGGTCTCATTTTTGGCTACTATTTGAATTTGATCGTAATCCACTTTAGAAATAAAGACCTGAGAAATTAACATTGAAATAAAACTAGATTAGCTCGGTTCAGTACCTCACACAACTTTCTCACACTCTGGAGCAGTTCCACCAGTTGCCTTCATATCTGGAAATTATATTGCCTCAGAGCAATTAATGGAAATAATGGTGGATAGACTCCAGAAACTGTGAGAGACAGAAGAGTGAACTGATTAATTCCCAAATCCATTATGAGCCTGCCCAGTTGACAACAGCTCCTGGAAAGATCCTTAGCAGCAGACTGTTACTTTTTGAAACTTAATCTTATGATTATGGAAGATTGCTATTTCAAAGGCCTCAAGGCACCAATTGTTTCCAGCAATCAGGAGCTGCTGTTTTCAGTGCCTTTGGATTGAATGATTTGATGCAAAAGGAATTTAAAACCTGTAGTTTTGCAGTGTTTCCAGGAGCAATACATATTAAGATGGGAAATACATGCAGAACAACCAAATATTATTCATTCATTTGCTTATTGACTGGAATGATATTCTAGGCTTTATCCAGGTTGGTCAAGAGATAGAGCTCAGCTCAAAGCCACCCAATGAATTTTTGGTTGAAGAGAGACATAAATGTAGGTCTTCCTTAATCTGCTCAAACATTTTAATTTCTGCAGCACACTGATTTATTTGCAACTTCAGGGACTTTAAATAGTAAAAAGTTTAGTTTTGATTGTGAAGATGTTAAAAATGTGGCAATTCAATCCCTTCTATCTTTCTTACTAACAATAATCGTTCCAGATAAAATTTTATTTTCTGTAATTGTAGGATCTGAGATTATATAGTATTGAGCAAAAATGAATATTTTTTATCAACTTGTCTAGTGTGTTGACAACATACGGTGCAATGGTTTAATGACAATAGTGTTTGAAGAAAATTCCAAAGTCACTGTGCCACATATGATCAAGTAAGTGTAATTTCATTCTCATGTTACATGTGGCTGTCTAGTTTTGTTTACATTCAAATACATAGTAAATAAAAATTAGCAGTTTTATTTAATTGTTAATTCTGCATTTCATGGGAATATATTATATTGTCAATCAGTCATTCTACTGTCTTCTCTCCGTCCGTCCGTCCATCCATCATCATCATCATTCTATCTTTTTAAATGAATTTCCTGGTGCCAAGATTTACAATTTATTGCTCAGGAATGCTAAAATTTCATGTATATCTCATAAATAACTGAAAAATAGCTACTATTTTAGATGTGACCAGTAATAAAATATTCATGCATTAGCTATCCTTCCAGGATGTTGACTTTCAATTAGATTTACTTTTGTTTTTATTTGGCCAGTCAGATATATTTGCAGAAAGCGGTGTGTTACAAACCAGTAGTTTTTTTGGGAAGTAAAAATGATGTTAAAGGCTAGGATTTTTTTCTTATCATGATATTTTTTCCCCAAAATTAAAGGACTTCAAATAATAGCAGTAGCACTTAGACTTATGTATTGCTTCACAGTGCTTTAAAGACCTCTCCAAGAGGTTTATATTGCCTCCAACAATCAGGGTCCTCATTTTACTGACCTCAGAAGGATGGAAGGCTGAGTTGACCTTGAGCCAGTGAGATTCAAACTGCTGAATTGCAGGCAGCCGGCAAT
>JAPKID020004641.1:0-11561 GCA_026931265.2 Tropidonophis doriae | reverse complement strand
GATGAGAGCTAAATAGCTTGAAATAGATCTATACTAGTCTCCCTTGTTTATTTATTTATCAGCACAAACACAACACATGTATGTATGTATGTATGTATGTATGTATGTATGTATGTATGTATGCATGTTTATAAGCTGTACAACTAGATGATTTTCAAGAAACACATTTCCTTATGTAGTGGGCTTGCATTTTAGGAAAATTCAGATTTTAGAGCACCTTGCACCAAGACTAAGCATGTTCTGAATATAGTAAGGTGTGAAACTAATAAGCTACCTCCCCTTATTTGGGTCATTTCTTTTGTTGATATAATCTTTGCAATGAAGGAACCTATTCAGTCTGTTACAAAGTGTATTAATTTTACAATAGTTGTCCTGCATTTCTTCACAAATCACCTGCATGGATCTGAGCACAGATTTTTAACTCTGCCAAAAAAGGCTATTTGTATGTGTATGCATAGCTAATAGCCAAATGCTTTCCTCGACTTAAGAAAACTGGATGTAAAACTTGTTTGTACTCATACAACTAAAACATCCACATCAAACATCAAACATTGAATCTGGTATTCTGGTATCATTTCATAGCCACTATTTTAGTGGGTTTTTTGTTCACAAAGCAAATCTTTAAGCCAAAAATTTAATATATCAATAAAGAATTCAAAAAGAAAACTGAAGATAAAATAAAAAGCAATATTTAAAATAGATACTGAAGTGTATCTATGAATATAATACCTATGTAACCATAAATCAGTATTTATTTTTAAAATAATGCTTTTGAAACACACATACAAACAGAGACGCATACATATAGATGCAGATACACACAGAGACATACATATAGACACACATTCTAGGCAATAGTTTTACAAGCATCCAATAATGCCTTCCTTTTTTTTTTTCATTTCCATTTCTCTTAAATTATCCATTTTGGCATTATTTTCTCAAAACATTTTGTATGCTTTTCTTTTTTTTAGCCAAAAACTGTATGGAAAATGTGGAGAAGGGTATAAGCAAAGGGTTTGTTTTTGTAAGGTCTTGCTCTCCTATTTTCCCAAGAAAGCAGGTCTCTTGAAACTGCAGTTGTTCCAAAAGGAGCTTTTACTGAAAGGTTTGTGATAACAAGAGATTTAGACAAGAACTGAAGCTTCTCAATTAAAACCAGCAATTTAAAACAATGCTAAGCAAACCCCTCCCACACTACATCATTGCAGGGAAAGAGAAACGGAAATTTCATATACAGATTAACACTAATGCAAGAAACAGAAACTTCATATAAAGATTAGCACAGTAATGCAGGAAACAGAAACTTCATATACAAATCACTCCATTCCTCCCCATCTTCCTCCCACTAAAATGCTAGCATCCCTGTAGAAATATCTGGGACTTCATATGCCACCCCCTAGGTAAATGGGAAGTATACCTAAAAGAAAACAAGAGAGGGAAGGCAAGGCAAAGGAAATATAAAATCAACCAGGTTTGTCAGGGTACAAGACATACATAGTAATTTATGGGCATGCACATTTTTTTTGTGAATCCATTCATTGTATGAGAAGGGGAGGTGTTTCCAAGCCATCAGGTACTGAGTGGTCCCATGGAATTTCCTAGAGTCAAGAATTTCCTGAACCTTCATCCTCCACCATAATAGGGGGCGGAACAGGAGTAGTAGCCATACGAAGATCAGCGGTGACTTCAGGCTTCAATAAGTACAATGGAAAATGGTCTGGACTTGCTGTGATGACTTAGGGAGTTGTAATTTCACCATGACAGGGTTAATAATAAAAACTATGAGGAAAGGCTCAATATATTTAGGACCCAACTTTTTAGACTGCTGCAAAGATTTTAGAAACTTGGTGGAAAGGTAAACTTTGTCCCTCACTTTATAAGGTTTAGGTTCTGTTCATTTCTTGTCTGCTTGTGCTTTATAGGCAGCCTTGGCTTCATTCAAGGCTTTGCGGACCATCAGCCAAATGATTTGCAAATGACTGATCCATTGTTTCAAGGAGGGTATATCTGTTTCATGTGAGGGTTACTGAGGCATAGCATTAAATTCTTGCCCTGTGGTCACTCTGAAAGAGGTAAAATGTGTGCTAGCATGAACTAGCATTATTATAGGCTGTTTCTGCAAAGGCAGTAATTTGGTCCCGTTGTCCTGCTGGTAATTAACAAAACAGCACAGGTATTGTTCCAGAACTGAGTTCTTTCGTTCCGTGGCCTATTTGTCTGCAGATGATGATTAGAACTAAGTTCCTGCTCAGTCCAAGTAGATTCAAAAAAGCTTTCCAGAACTTGGATGTGAATTGGACTTCTCTGTATGAAAGAATACATCATGGGGTCCATGCAAGTGGTAAATGTGGACCAAAAACAGTTTAGCCAAGGCTTTAGCTGAAGGAATCTTTTGAAATGGAATGAAATGAACCTGTTTTGAGAAAAGATCTGTGACAACCCAGGTCACTGTGTTTCCAGAACTCTCAGGCAATTCAACAATAAAATCCATCAGATTTCTTCTTCATGTGTAGAAGGGTCAGCCACTGGCTGCAAAACACCAGGGTTTTCCCCCTGCCTATGTTTAGCAGCAGCGTAAATGGGGCAACTTTCTATATAACTTTCTATGTCCTTTCTTAATGAGAGCGACTAGAATTGCTGTTTCAGTAAATGTAATGTTTTTACAAAACCAAAGTGACCAGCTATTTTGGAGTCATGACAAGCTTGCACAGTTCTCAGTCTTTCCTTTGCTGGGACATACAGCTTATTTCCCACCCCAGCTAACCCCTCTTTTAATATACAAGTATGTTTATTGGCACTAAACCACTCATCCATTTCTAAGGCTTTTGGGAGATCTGTGGTGGTGGCATTGTCTAAGTTAGAGGGGTCATTCATCACCTGAGAGAGTGAGTGTCAGTGTTCCAAATAGCATCCGAAATTAAATTGGAGTCCAAGGCAAAGTATTGCTCAAAGTTCCAATTTATTGAGAGAGCCCTGTTGGCACATCTAGGAAAACCTGAATATGAAACTTCTCGTTTTTTCCCACCCAGGTTAAAGTTCATGATCTTGCCCCCACACCCACAAGTCCATCACATGGTCCAATCTTCCACTGCCATGTTGGCAATTCCACCCATCCAGTTCGCGTCAGGTGCAGAGGTGCCAAGACAAAGGATGGCCTTATCAGGAAACTTATCATGGAATTGGGTTTTTAAAAAAAAAACAATTTTATTGGTTTTTACAATATGCATGGGAAAAAAGGTTATAGGGTATGTAATGACATTTTAGTGGCTTCCATGTTGGAGGTGGTGGTCCCCCCCAAAACTCCATACAAATACAATTTTTTTTACAAAAACGCAAAGGGCAAGCATACATATATTTGCTTTGTATAATTCATACATTCCATCTTCTTTTTCCTTACCATCCCTTTTCAAAAATCACAGTAATAAACTCAAACAAAATCATATATGATACCTGAGTCTTTTTGCTATTGTTTCTTCTTCTTCCTTCCCATGGCTCCACCCATTCCCTCTTCTTCGTCTCCTAGGAGTGAAGAGTGCTTTTGGAGAAAGGCCTCCACCTCTCCTATTGTTTTAACTCTAATTCTACCTCCCTCCCAGAAGATCAACATTCCTTCAGGTAGTAATCATTTGGACCAAACTCCTTTTTTGTATATTTGTTTGGATAAGAAGGAATATTTCCTTCTTATCTCTCTAATTTTTTTTGGAATTTGCTTCAAAATGGTAATTTTTTTTCTTGATATTTCAAGGGTCCTCCCCGCTGTTCCCTCAATATCTCATCCCTTGTGGACCTTCTTAGAAATTTAATATGAACCTCTCTTGGTACATCATTTATTCTAGCATATGCTGAATTAATTCTATAAACCAGGTCCCTATCCCACCAGAGGTGTTCCTTATTTCTCTTAATGTAATCTGCTAAAATTGTACTCATAAAATCTTTAAGATCGTCTCCCTCCATCTCTGGCACGTTCTGGAACTTGAGAAAAAAAGACATTCTTTCAAACTCTATCTTAGACATATGACCTCCCATTTCTGTACTTTCTTTCCGGATTTTCTTTATCTCTTCCTCCATCTCAACTGCCCCTCCCTCTAATGCCTCGATTTTTTGTTTGTTATCCATTGTATTTCTTTGTGTCTCCAACAGTTCTATTTTAAGCTTATCAGTTCCTTTCGCATTTCATGTACATTTTTCATTATATCCTGGAGCATCTCATTTGTTGACAGTTCCTGGGTGCTCTCATCAGCCGCTTGTTTTTGCAACATTGTAGTAATCTTTGTCTGTTGGAAACTTGGGCTGGAGCGGGTTGAAGATGGGGCAGAAAAGGACTTTCCAGTGGGTGGCTTTTTTGAAGCCATTGTTGTAGTTTTAAGTTCTTGTAATAGAAATGGCGTCGGAGAAGCAGGCAGCCGGTGAAGTCGAAGACATCAGAAAGAGTTCAAATAAAAGTTCACACCAGATATTGTATAAAACCAAGAGAAATAACTATGTTGCCAAAGCCAAGGTATCCACGTATTGGGAGAGACATTAAAGGCTTCCCGAGGAGAGCTTTAGGTGGAAATTTATTGTTTTACAATCTTAAATGCTGATGGAATGATTCGTGAACAAAGAGAAAGTTTTCTGGCAGAGAACAAAGAGAAGACATTTTCCCCACCTCATCACAGAAAGTTTCATCTCTTGCTGCAAAGATGCTCTGCCATTATGTTGCAACTGCAATTCTGTAGATGCAATTTTTTTTAACTGCTGTTAATTCAGATGGTAATTAATCCTCTTTTTCTCCCCATCCTGGAGAGAGTTCGTTCGATCGCCACCTTGTTACGAGGGGGGTTAAAACAAGTAAACTCCCCCCTCCATTCTCCGTTTAATATTGATTGAATGTAAAAACTCACAGTCCATGTTTGCCGCTCTAATTGAAACCAGGAGACTCGGTGAAATCCTCCATCCCCAGCACTCCAGCCAGTTTTCTAATTATCCATTGATTCTGGCATCTGTCGGCAAGAGGGCTGCCCCCCCTTCTGTTTCCCGGTTCCTGGGGTGAAGCTGGAAAGACGCCCCACTGACCGCTATCTGGTTGGGGGTCTCCGGCAAGCCGCCCATACGGCAGGAGATTCCTCCAGGGGGGGGCACCAGGAAAGCAAGTGGCAGACATGTCCAAAATGCGTCCGTCGTCTCTGGAAACTGGAAGTCCTCCCAACGAAAAGGGGTTTTGTCGGAACCAGGAATCTGTTTCTAACTTTTTGGGGAAGCCTAGGTCAGAACAAGAAAACAGAGAAGACTTTCAGCTGAAGAAGTGACTCTGAGACATGCCTGCATGTCCATGTGAGGCATCAGGTTTACACATTTCTCCCTCAGAGGATGGAAGTGCTTGGATGGATTACAATGGATTGAGAAATCAACATGTGTGAAACTGATCCCTACCCAAATTGGAAAAATCTACCGTATTTTTTGGAGAATAAGACTCATCAAGATTTTGAAGAGGCAAATTAAAAAAAAAGTTTTTGCACTCTGCAGGCCTCCCCAAAAACAGATTTTTTGTCAAACAAAGAGCATGCATAACCTTTAGGAGGCTTATAGAGTGCTCCTAAGGGCTGGGGGGGGGAGCAAAAAGGAGCAAAAAACGGTCTACCCTCCCCAGCCCCCAGGAGCACGCTGGAAGCCTCCTAAAGACTATGCATGGCCATTTTGGTGAAGAGGGTGGGTTTTGGGAGCCAAAATGCTGCATTCAGTGTCTAAGATGCACCCAAGTTTTCACCCCATTTTTTGAGGGAAAAATGTGTGTCTTACACTCCGAAAAATATGGTAAGTGTTCCTTGTGTTAATCGAGTTAACATTAAAGACAAAGTGTGTACTTCATCCTTGTTGAGTGTCTCAGTCTTGACTTCTCCATTGTCTTCCACTTGTTGCCTCCTCCCCTCCCCAACTTTGCCAAGGAATCAGGAAGTCCTTGAGGAGAGCAGCCTCAATGAGATTTGGGCCAGGCTGGTCTTTCCCTCCTTGCTAGAAGCCCCAAGGGGCTGGCTTCCTTCCCCCCTCCCTTCTATTGATGAGCTGCCTGCTAAAATAAAGCAAGATCATGGCACACACTTGAAAGTAAATCAGGAAGATGTGATTTTGGGGGGTCTGTCTGGAAAGAACAAATAATGCTTATCAACAGGGAATGTGCATGTGTAAAGCTTGTAGCAACTATGGGTAGCTAGAAAGCTGATAAAAAGGAACAAGGATTAGACAACTTGCAGACCTCAGCTAAAAGTTAGCAGTGGAGATGGCCTGCAGCAAATGAAATGTCTATTAGAAAACTGCTAGAGCATTCATTAGCCAAGGCTTAAGAATGGGACAGCTTAGACCAATAGAACAAATTCTAGAATTATTGCTAAAATGTTTATTAGAGATATTTCTTGTTATCTCAACTTGTCCTGCCTTCTCCTTCAGTAAACATGTATAAAGCTTTCTTAATCCTTTGTTCTTGGTTTTTGCCTTTTGACCAGGAACCCCTTTCCTTGGAGTACCCCAATAAAAAGCAATCAGAAAACCTGCACCTCGTGTCTGGCATCCATCATTGGCTTTGGCACCAGGCTCAGACCCGAACTGGGGACAACACTATGCTCACTGCCTCCTTACTCTCATGCTAGCAGAAAGGGGACCTTGCCTGTTTACATAGGATGCTGATGAAAAGACAGAGACAGAGTGATTTTTGAATGACAGCCTATCAAACTCGCATTCCATATGGCATCGTGCTTCACCCACCCACCCCCACCATCCAAAGCAGCCATTAGCCTTGGCGTTTCATTAATTCCTTCTAATGGCTGTCATGGTTGTTCTCTGCTTCACACACACACACACACACACACACACACACACACACACACACACCCCTCTGCTCTGTCACACTCATCTGGCAACAGGGCTGGGGCCTCCATCGTTTTACCATGCTCCAGTTATGATCCCATAATTATAATATTTGTTTTACTCTTGGTTTTATGTTTCTATTCAAATTACATGCACCCCATCGATCCATCAAAGACTTACAGAGAGAACAGCTCCAAAATAGAAACGTTTAAAGACGTCCCGCCCTCGTTCATCCAAGAAAGGCCATTGAAGTCTGCCAGTGCTGGCTGCCCAGAGCTGTACTGGGGCCCTCAAAGAGGGGAATGAAAGTTTGTCAAAGGGTGAGCCAGTTCATTCTGGCTGAGTCACACTCTGGGTGGGTCTTCTGGGTAAAGTTTAAAGTTCCCTTTTGGCAGCTGTTCCCTGGGAAAGCTGCAGCTTGGCTGGTGTGTTTTACACATCTGTCTTCCTGTGGCTGGACTCACACAATTTACACACACACACACAAACACACACACACAAATACAGCAGTCACCAATGGGTGGTCTGTGAACCACTGGTGGCCCACGAGAAAATTTTGGTGGTCTACAGAAAAATTATTTGCATTTTTTATATTGCACTAAATCAGGGATTCTCAAACTATGGCCCCTGGGACGGATACGTGCAAAGAACGCTTGTGTTGCTGTAGAGTCTCCCCCTTCGGGGTTGTTTTGTGCAGGTTGGAGGGGGGCAGAAATTCCGACTCAGGGTCTGCTTCAGCCTCAGGGCTTTGGTTGAAGGCTGGAGGGAAGTGCTGCTGATGGCAAAGAGCCAGAGGGCCTTGTTCCAGTGAGACTGCATCATGGCCTGGAACTGGCTGACCATCTCAGTCCACTGAGTCTCCAGGCACCGGTACCTGGCCTTGCACTCACGCAGGTCTGCTTGGAAAAGCTATGCTCGTAGTTCTCAGTGAGGTGCTTCTGTTGAGCCTTCTTCTTGGTCAAATCCAATCTGAACTGAGTCAGCTGTTTTGCCAAATCTTTCTCATGGTGCCTGCTTAGCTCCAGCAACTGCTTCCTGTTGGGGTCCTAAGGAGTCTGGGCAAGCAGGTGAGGAGTGGCTGGGAAGGGAGGGGGGAGTAGAGGCTGGCGAGGCGCCCCTTGACATAATTGAGTTGGCCACGCCCATCCAGAGTTGGCCATGCCCAACCAGTCACATGACTGCCTAGCCACGCCCACCCAATTGGTCTTTAGGCAGATCATATTAGTGGTCCGTGGGATTTAAAATTATGAATTCAGTGGTCCCTGACATCCAAAGTTTAGGTAACCCTGCGCAAACACACACACACGTGCACACGCTCACACACCCACACACCCACAAACACATGGCGGTAGCAGGGGGCCATATCATGTTCGGGGAGCACGTGTCCACTGTCTTCAAGCGGTTGCATGCTCCGGCACCCAATGCTTCTCTCGTCCCCCAGGTTATCCTGCATCTGATGTTATGCAATGCCAGGTCCGTGGTAAAGAAAGTCCCCCTCATCTGTGATCTTGTGCAGGAGGGGGGAGTGGACCTGGCAGGTATTACGGAGACCTGGTTGGGCCAGGAGGGGGGTTTCCCTCATGGAACTGTGCCCACCAGGTTTCCATGCGTTTCATCAGCCTAGGGTTCAGGATAAGAGTGCGGGGTGGCGGTCGTTATAAAGGAGGATTTCTGCCCGACGGAGGCCACTGCCCGATGGAGGCCACTGTACCTCAAACAGTAGGTTGTGAGTCCCTCCTTGTGAAGTGGGGTCGTGGGGTACAGATGGGCCTGCTGACCACGTACCTGGCTCCTGGCTGCGTGGCAGCGGCCCTGCCTGAGCTGCTTGACGTGATTGCCGGGGTGGCGGTTAGTACCCCATGGCTTATCGTCTTGGGGGATTTCAACCTGCCATCTGCTGGCGAAGCGTCGGAGTCAGCTTGGGAGTTCATGGCCTCCATGATAGCCATGGACCTGACCCAATTAGTTCAAGGCCCCAAGCACATCGGGGGACACATCCTGGATTTGATTTTTGTCTCTGGTCAGTGATTGAAGGATCTGGGAAGAGGGGATATAGCCATTGAACCCTTGTCATGGTCAGATAACTCTCTCCTTTGGGTGGATTTCCAATCCGCTACCCTCCCGTGCAGGGAGGTGGAACCCACTAGGTGGTTCTGCCCCAGATGCCTGATGGACCCTGATAGGTTCCTGACAGAGCTTGGGCCATTCCCTGAGGCTATGGCTCACGACTCGGCTGGAGAACTGGTGGCCACATGGGACAGGGTGGCTACTTGGGCTCTGTACCGCGTTGTGCCTTTGCGGCTTTTGATCCAATGCCGAACCTGGTTGGCTCCTTGGTTCTCTGAGTAGCTGAGGGAGATGAAGCGTCAGAAAAGATGCCTAGAGAGCAGTTGGAGGGCTAGCCGTTCCGAATCTGATTGGACACTGATGACCTACCTAGTGGCGAGAAAAGTGGCAAAGTTTAATTACTTTTGCACTCTTATTGCTTCTGCAGAAAATCGCCCAGCTGCCCTGTTTAGGGTGACCCGCTCCCTCTTACATATGGAAGTGTGGGAGGACCCCTTGCAGGGTAAGACTGAGGATTTTGTACAATACCTGCAAGACAAAATTGCTGAGATTTGGGAAGGGCTGGACTCTGACTGGGTAGGGCTAGATGGGGTGATGGAGGCACGTCTTGAGACTGTTATCTGGGAGGAGTTTGACCCTGTGACTCCCGAGGACGTAGACAGGATTTTGGGTAAGCTTAGTGCTGCCACATGTTTATTGGACCCATGTTCCTCCTGGTTGGTGCTGGCCACCCAGGAGATTACACGAGGCTGGCTCCAGGGTATTATCAACGCTTCTTTGAGAGAGGCTTTCTCCCCCACTGCTTTGAAAGAGATGGTGGTGAGACCCCTCCTCAAGAAGCCTTCCCTGAACCCAGCGCTTTTAGCAAACTATCGTCCAGTCTCCAACCTTCGCTTTGTGGCAAAGGTTGTTGAGAGTGTGGTGGCGTAACAGCTTCCCAGGTACCTGGATGAAGCGGTCTATCTTGATCTGTACCAGTCGGGTTTCAGGCCTGGGTACAGCACAGAAATGGCATTGGTTGCATTGGTCGATGATCTCTGGAGGGCTCGAGATATGGGTTGCTCCTCTGTCCTGGTCCTATTAGACCTCTCAGTGGCTTTTGATACTATCGACCATGGTATCATGCTGCGGCAGTTGGAAGGGTTAGGGGTGGGGGGCACTGTACTTGGTGGTTCTCTTCCTTCTTCTCTGACCATTCGCAGTTTGTGTTGATGGGGGGGGAAGAGGTTGTCCTCAAGGTGCCTCAATTGTGGAGTGCCCCAGGGGTCAGTCCTCTTTGCCCTTCTGTACAACATTTATGTGAAGCTGCGGGGCATGATCATCCGGGGTTTGGGGGTAAAGTTCCATCAGTATGCTGATGACACGCAGCTGTACGTTTCGTCCCCAGAGCACCCCGATGTTGCCCTTGACATGATGTCCCAGTGCCTGGAGGCCATGTGGATCTGGATGGGGAGGAACAGGCTCAGGCTCAACCCCTCCAAGACCGAATGGCTGTGGTTCCTGGCGTCCCGTTACAGTCAGCTGGTTCCATTGCTGGCTATGGGGGTGAGACCTTAGCCCCCACAGGAAGTGTTTGCAACTGATCTTCCTTGATGCCCAGCTGTCCTTTGAAGATCATATGATGGCTGTTGCCAGGGGGGCTTTTTATCAGGTTTGCCTGACCTACCAGTTGTGTCCCTTCCTAGATTGGGATGCCCTATGCACAGTCACTCACATCCTTGTCTCTTCCCATCTGGACTACTGCAATGCTCTCTACACAGGGCTCCCCTTGAAGAGCACCCGAAGGCTCCAACTGGTCAAGAATGCGGCCGCACGGGAAATTAAAGGGGCAATGCAACGCTCCCATGTAACACCCCTCCTGCGTGAGCTGCACTGGCTTCCGGTGGTTTTCCGAGTGCGATTCAAGGTGTTAGTTACTATCTTTAAAGCACTCCATGGCTTAGGACCTGGGTACTTACAAGATTGCCTTCTGCCACCAAGAGCCTCCCACTGGCCAGTACACTCACATAGAGAGGGTCTCGTCGGCTAGACAATGTTGACTGGTGACACCCAGGGGGAGAGCTTTCTCCGTGAGAGCACCTGTCCTCTGGAATGAATTGCCCCGGAATTAAAAACTATCCCTGACTTACACACCTTCCGCTGTGCTCTCAAAACCATTTTTCCCAACAAGTCAGGCAGGCATAAAAATGATTTTTAAATTACAATTTTTTAATTAATTTTACTCGGGGTTGGTTGGGATTTTTTCATTTTTAGGCCAAATTGTTTCTATTGTACTGTGTAAATGTAGTTTACATCTAAGTTTTTTGTGTGTGTATTTTGTAAATAAAAAAATTAAAAAAAACATATTAGATGTGCCTAAAATGGAGCATAATTTACTAAGTATTTCTAGTCTAGAAAAAGAACATTATGAAACCACATTTCTAAATGGGAAGTGTCTCATAAGAAGAAACGGGAGTGTATGTGCACAGGGCATAAAACAGGATGATCTTTATGTGGCTGGCGACCCCCAGGGGGAGGGCCTTCTCTGTGATGGGCCCCACCCTCTGGAATGACCTTCCCCCAGATATTCGTACTATTACTGACCTTCGCCTGTTCCGCCAAAGACTGAAGTCATACTTTTTCATCCAGGCCGGCCTGGCCTGATCATTGGCTAC
>JAPKID020004640.1:0-11562 GCA_026931265.2 Tropidonophis doriae | reverse complement strand
TTACCTTCTTCCTAGTCGCCTCGAGACGGTTCCGCGCGACCTTCGGACTCGCCGTCGCGAAACCACCCGACGTTGGTGGTGTTGCGGGAAGGCGCCGTTTTGCACAGGTGGCGGCAATATTGCCCCGGAGCGGAGTTGCAAATCCAATATGGAGATCTCCGCGCTCCTCTCCCGCTTCGCTTTCTCTTGCTCTTCTCACAGCCTCAATGCGGGTTGCCGTGTTCAGACGGTCGCGGACGGTCTTACCTTGGAGCTGCAATCTGACTCCCAGCTAATCCGCCTCTCTGGCCTGCGTGTTTAACGCTGCCTTGATCTCCCTTCCGCATGAAAACGGCCCGGGGTGCGTTGGTTTGCACCGTACGGGTATGGGTTACGTTTATATGGGAGCCTCTTTGCAGGGAGAACTTCCCTTTGGTGGGTCAGTAAAAGTTTAAAAATGGTTCTCAATGGGATACCCAGTGAGTAATTCTCCAGTGTAATTTTTTTTTAACAGATTAATAGAGTTGGAAGGGACCTTGCAGGTCATCTAGTCTAACCCTCTGCCCAAGCAGGAGACCCTACCTACATTTGCCTCTACCTAGGATTGAACTCACAACCTCCTGACTGGGGAGAACTCCGCCTCTAGGTCACATCAGCTGTTGGGGGTGTGGGTGTGGGTGGGAGGGAAGGATTGGGAAAGAGGGACATTTGAACCCTAAATGGGCTTCTGTGTCACAGCGCTTTTGAACACACAGGTTTCCAATGCCGCCTTTCAATAGTCAATATGGAGTGAATTTTGTTTTTCTTCCATATCAGATTTTTCTAGGAAGCAGCACTAGGAAATCATGGAAGATAATGTGAGGGATACGAATCCCGGCTCCTTGAGAGACACCTGCTTCTTAAAGGGCCAGGAGAAAAATCTAAAGGCTAATAAGCAGCTTTCCAGGCTCCTTTCAGGTTCTGTCAAAGCTTGTGTGAAAATGTTACTTTTTTAAAAAAAAGCTGTCATTAATGGTTTTTAATACATTGCCAATGGAAAACTTAGGGTAGGCCTTTCAGCTTGTCTTTGGTTTTTGAAAATCAACCTTGAGACATTTTAGTAGCTGTTGTAGGAAATGGAATATAGACCAACAACATGTACCTGAAGACTTATAGAATTCTTTATTGAATAGAATTCTTTATTGGCCAAGTGTGATTGGACACACAAGGAATTTGTCTTTGGTGCATATGCTCTGAGTGTACATAAAAAGACAAGATACATTGGTCAAGAATCAAAAGGTGCACAACACTTGATAGTCAAAGGGTACAAGTGAGCATTCAGGAAACGATATCAATATAAATCGTAAGGATACAAGCAATAAAGTTGCAATCCTGCAGTCATAAGTGGGAGGAGATGGGTGACAGGAACGATTGACTAATAGTAATAGTAATGCAGCCATAGGGAATAGTTTGACAGTGAGGGAATTATTTGTTTAACAGAGTGATGGCATTCGAGGGGAAACCTGTTCTTGTGTCTAGTTGTCTTGGTGTGCAGTCCTCTATAGTGTCTTTAATAAAAGTAAATAGCAAGGTGTTGTGAGAGAAATCAATACACGCATGTACCCCTATCAAAAAGGGAGAGGAGTGACTGAAGGTTGAGAGTTGAAGTAAGAAGAAAATAGAAGGGACTTTCAAAAGGAAGAGTTTTGCACAGGGATAGATAATGTGTAGGTATAACATTACTTTTGAGCTGGGAACCGGGAGGCTTGTAATCCATTACGATCTGAGAGCATCAGGGTGGGAAAAGCTGGCATTTGAAGTAAATGGGATATTTATGTAAGTTTTGGAAAGACTAGCTATTTGGTAAAAAGGATGCAGAAGTTAAGCAAGGCAGCCCACTTTTTCTCTTGCCTGAAGCTAACTTACTTGAAAGCTTTTATTACATGTTGCATTTAATAGTTGTTTCCCAATTCTGACTTCTTATGTGGAAACTTCTGTGTAGTAACACTTAAAGTTTTAGGTGAAATTTAATTTGACTATATAGCAAGGTATGCTTATATGACAAATCCTTGATATTTCTCGTCATAATTAAGTTTCCAGGGGGTTCATTATGTTAGCCTATTGAACAACAAATTCTATTTTGACAGATTTACAAATACCAAGGAATACTTACTAACAAATCCTATATGAGGTTAACACTCTAGGTTGTATCATGTCAAAACAATATTTGGCACTTAGAGTCCACATATTAATGCCATTGCTATCCCCTGATTTTTATAATAGTTTACAAGTAGATGTGATAGGAGAGAAATGAAAGTGTGAATGTGATGTAAAGCTGTAACTAGTCTTGCAAACCAACTGCATTTCTAGGAGTATAACAAGATATCCTTGATCACATATTAAATGCATTTTAAATGCCAAGAGAAACTAGTGATTTAAATTAAGCTTACCATTGATAAGCCTTCATGTATTTGGTAAATGGATCTAGCCATCACTACAATAGTGCTTAAATCGTATTTTTATGTTTAAAAAAATTTACATACACATATAGAAACGCAGCTCCAGGTCTTAGAAATTATTAGAACAACTATAAATCAAAAACACCAGTGCGTATCAAAAATTGAAAATGACATACCGGTATATGACACATGCAGTACAATTACATGTTTCGCAACCCTTTGGGTATTGATCAACATTGTTCTTAATAAATGAATTATTATATTTCAAAATGTACCTTCTGAAATTTAGGTAGAAATCGGATTTTTACTTCCGCACTCTAAATTTAATGTATAGCTTGGAGTGGAAGTATCACTTTTTCTGTTTTCACTCCAATTCTTAGATATTTTTAATCTTTGAGAAAAGAATACAAATTAATGCAAATATTATTTCTGCCTACACAGACAGATCTCTGAAGTGAAGGAATGAGACCAATTAAAATGCCCCTGCAATGGTCAAAAATGATTTGACTAATAATTAGCAATTCATAACAATGAGCTTCTCTAGCATCTTATTCTTAGCCTGAAATTTATTCTGAAAAATAAATTGAGCTACTTACCTATGTTTGATAGGTAGATAATAGTATATTTGTTTAGGAAATTCATTTGCATTGATTATAATTTTAGTATGTTAAATAGTTATAACTGTAACCATGACATTTTAATAAAAATGGTAGCATTTATAAATTTTAATTTCTAAAAAAATGTTCTTCTGGATAAAAGAGACTTATTTGACAAGAAACCTTTTTATGTAGTTTATCAGAAAATTTTATAACTGACCACAGTATGGGAGGAGAATGTTATATTTATTATTATTAAACATGATATAACTGTCTATCGAAATGGATTGAAAGTTAATGTTGCTGGCAAAGGGGCATCTTAATTTGAAGATGGAAAATGTAAAATTATAGTCTGAGATGTAAGGAATAGAAAAGTGATAATGTTATGAGTCAATTTTAGGGTAACAGGAACAAACAGGATGTAGTGGTTTTGTTGAGATGGGAGGAACTGAAGTAAATGTAAGTCAAATAAAACCCATTTCCTTTCTCATGCATTTGAAATAATTGCAAGACAAATATTTTCAATGAAAATGTATTTTGCAATATAGTCTTCTGTTCTAGATTTGGTTTAAAACCATCCCTGCTTTCAAGATCTTTACTATTTGCAGTGTACATTACATTTTCAAAATACCAGCTTAGACTTGCTAGCCAGTGGTATTTGATTTTATTTTTATCCCAATCAAAATTCTGTGCTCTTATCAGTTTCCCATTGAGATGCTGTTTGTATTTTTAAGGAATAATATTAAAGCATAACCCAATTCTTGCAAACCATTTTTAGAACTATTGCATTTGATTTTATTAAATACTAATAAAGTATTTAATTTCATATATGTATGTTTTGGGGCTTTGGAATATATTTATTCATGTCTGACATTGGATAACCAAAGAATTTATACTTCAACATGCTTTGCATGCTAATAATATGATTTTTTAAAGAAAGGTATTCTTTTTCTGTTTTATCTCCATTCAGTATTTGTTAGTGTTGTGTAACAATCTAGATTTGAAGAGAGAAATGAGATATGGTGCCTTCACTATCATGCCTTTTTCTGGACACACAAACCCAAGAAGAAGCATTTTTAAACTATTTGCTTAATTAATTCACCTACATGTGTCATTTAATCCCCCCGCCTCTTGAATTCAGATTGCTACAAATCCCTAGTTTTTGTATAGTAGATTATTGAGATAATAGGTTACGTTTCTTAAATTAATAAACTAGATTTACCTTATTTGCAGATGTCTTAATATGGGGCTGTACATATATCCTTAAAGTAGATTTCTGAGAGGAGATCTTCTCAAAATAGTTGAAGTATGAATGAAAATTAGGTGAGATTTGGATGGGGTGTATAGTTAGACTAAAGTAAATGGAGTTCTATGATGTGTCCATGTGATTCCATTTTCTCAATCTTGTGACTTACTTCTATATGTTTCCTAATCATACAGGCTTGGATTTATGGAAATTGTGTTTCACCACAAGAACTCCAAAATTGTGGTAGATGAATGTATAGCAGTACATAGGATAATCATGTTTACTGGCTACTTTCAGTGTTCTGTTATTTTTTTAACTTAATGAGAATAAAGGCATTTCAACATTTTATTTGTAAATTGATTGTACCATAATTTTCTTCTATATGGAATTAAAAATATTTCATTTTGTCATTAGGTCAAGCCAAAAACTTAGTGCCATATTCAGGACCAAATAAAATGAGAGACTGCTTTTGCACAATCAATTTGGATCAAGAAGAGGTGTTTCGTACTCAAGTGGTAGAAAAATCTTTAAGGTAAGCTTCTAATCATGATGTTAGAATCATTATTCAATTAAAAAATTACTCATTAAGAGTTAATTTCATGTTTCTCAAGATTTCTATATGCTACAGTAATTCTGAAATTATATTTGTGTTCAGTTTGAAGGAGTCTATCATAATCGCTTCAGGAAAACTTGGATAAAACTTTGTTTTCCAATGTAATCTTTTTCCTCACAGAGTTGGTCAATTTAGCCTACTGACCCAGTAAGACATTCAGATCCTTTTTGCATATTTATTGCTCGATATGATCTTGTCCACTCTACACTTATGCATTTAACTTTTTCTATGTAAATAAAGAACATTATATTTGTCCTTCCTAATATGTGGTCTAGTTATTTTCAGTCAGTTTTTCCAATTCCTTCTGAATGTTGATTGTCCTATTAAAGGCTTATTATCCTCCTGATATTTGTCATATGTAAATTAGATCATATTATCTAACAACTCATCAATCAGATAAAAATGCATTATATAGTACAGGGCTTAGAATGGAGCGCTGCTTTATTTTTCAGTTTATATAGCCATTTTATCTTGCATAAAGGTAGTTTGGCATAATAGTTAAGATACTGACCTAGAAATCAGGAGACTAGAGTTCTAGGTCTCACTTTGACATGAAAGCTACCTGGGTGATTGAGACCAATCACTCTTAACACAACCCACCTTTCAGGACTGTTCCTCTTGGGTAAACAGGCAGAAGTATTAGGTATGTTTGCTTCTTTGAGTTATCAAATATGTATAGTGGGGCATAATAATTATTCTATATAGTTTACAATAAAATATCCAATTATGCCAATCACTATCTCTTTCCAGCTTGACATAAAGCCGCACTTAATAAGTAGAGTTGTTCAACAAGTTTTGTATCCGTCCATCTAAAGTAGCACAGTCCAACTTGTCTTCTCTTCTTCTCTTCTGGGATTTCATAGGAGACTTTGTTAAATGCTTTATTTAGACAAGTTTCACTATGTTCAATATACTCAAACCAGCCAATTTATTAAAGAGGATAACAGTTTGGTTTGGCGTGACCAGTTCTTAATAATCCATGCTAGCTCCTGCCGAGCAATACATTTGCTCTGAAATAGCAATAGTGCTTAGACTTATATACCGCTTCATAGTGCTTTACAGCCCTCTCTAAGTGGCTTACAGAGGCAGCATATTAACCGCAACAATCTGGGTTCTCATTTTACCCACTTGGAAGGATGGAAGGCTGAGTAAACCTTGAACCTGGTGAGATTCGATCTGCCAAACTGCTGAGAGCTGGTGATCAGCAGAAGTAGCCTGCAGTACTGCATTCTAACCACTGCACTGCTGACCCATCTATAATTATACACACAACTTTTCCCCTTCTCTAGTCCTTCAACATACATCCATGATTTCTCAAACATAAAAGAATTTTGAAAAAAAATCTGTCATGTGTTTTTTCAAGATTTTAAGGTGTAATTGATATAAAAGTTAATTGATAACTGATGGCTTGGTTTGCAACTCCTTTCTTATGACAGTTCTGCTTACATCCATCTGAAGAGGTTCCCTCTTGGAAATGAAAAAAAGCAAAGTAGAATTTTTTTCCACTCTACCCATCCCTGTTTCCATCCTATAATCTTCTTCATACCTCTTACTTCTGATGCCATTTAGAAAGGCTTTTTGTTCCTCAAAATTCTTTTGTTCCCTATTCTATCTCAATATTCTTTCTAGAATTTTTGGCTGGCATGTTTCCTTGGTGATTGCACCTATTTTCTTTTTCCTAAATAATCCTTTTGATTCTTAGTTTAGCTGAAAGCTGTTTAGGCTTCCACAACATTTTTTTCTGTGACTTTAAAAATTTTTTCATTGAAATAGAGTCCTCTGTACTGTCCGGCCCCAAGAATACATGTAGAATTGCATCTGTAATTTTCTTTAGTGTTTTTATAGACATAATCTTGCAAATTAAAGTGACTATCTGCATAACTGTATATACTATATATATTCTGTGTACTGCTAGGGAGCAACCATTTTAAGTTCATTCCAACAGACCAAACTTCAAGCTCCATTGTCTCTTCGCCTTCTGGAAAGCAGCCCCTTCCTCCTGGGAATCCAGACTAGTCCACCACAAGTACCTTGCTTTTGAGAAATTTCCAACCCTCTTCTATTTCCTTTGGCCCAAAGATTTCTGTTCAAGGTGCCCTAGACAGCATTTTTTTAAAAACTTCTTAAAATTGGCTCTCCTAAAATCTAATGTGTATGCACAACCATCTCCAGTTATTTCTTTCTGTATGTTGGAGTACTGCTAGCAAGGCAGGACTGGAACCAATTAGACAAATTCAAATCCAAGCATTCCTGATAAGTGATTTTTCATTTGGAAAAAATACAAAGCCATAATGACAAAATTCCAGTGATGACAGTATTTCAACTGCAAACATTTTTCATAGATTTCACACTTGTTTGAATTTTATTCTTTTGCATGCCCTCATAAAGGATCACTTAGCCCAGTTGGGGAAGGGAAATGTCTGTTCTTTGTTTAGAAAATAATCTGATTTGTGATCATGTTGTCCATTACTGACTGCATGAGATTTAACTCTCCCATTCTGGTATCTTAAATTCACAATAATATTGTAGTTTCTTCCCAAGATTCCTTGTGCTTTTAGCTCTTCAGTGAAAACCTCCTTATTGATTAGATCATATTGGAACAGTCAATCTTCTCATATTTTTTCAGCTTTCTGGAAAAGCTATAAAATAGACCACAGAGGGATTTTTGTAACTTTGCAATATTAGCTAAATTGGTTTTCCAATGGAAATGTGGGTATTTTAACTCTCTAAATTAATGCCTCTGAATTCTAGCTTGCAACAGCATTATCCCTATCTTCTACCTCACCTGGCTCAATCAGTAACATGTCAACAAGATAATATTTTTTGCTATTTATCCTTCTCTTCGTTCTTACGCAATTTCTCTAAATTAGACCTTTGTGCTCAGATTCTTGGATGCCTATACATATATATGGACTTCCTTCACATAAAATGTCGCTTCTCCCATTTTTTTCTGGCCTATTCTATTTTAGTAAGTTGCACTCTGTTCATGAAGTTCATCTCACCAAGTTACAGTAGGGCCTACTGAATCATACTTGCTTTCTTGTGTTAAGATTTTATTTTTTCTGTTTGTTCCTTATACTCTCCTGAGCAGCAATCTACCTTATAAGTCAGTAATAGTCACAATTTTTAAGGCATTCTGGAAACAGGTAAAAACTTAATAGTGGACAGTTTCCAACAAGTTTCTGAAGTTTTTATATAGCGAATGGCATTTGCAAGAACAGTGAAAGGTTCTTAGGAGTAACTTATAGTTTAATAAAATATGTATCCTAATGTTAATTAGGAAGACTATGCTAAAATTAGCAGAATAATTCCTTATGTTCATAAAGGAGAATCCCTTTATTAAAATTTGAAACTTACAAATATAAAGCAGACCAGTTGCAAAATAATAAGGTAGTTTGCTGATTTGTTTTCACAGTCCATTTTTTGGAGAAGAGTTTTACTTTGAAATACCAAGAATATTCCAGTATTTATCATTCTATATTTATGACAAAAATGTACTACAGAGGGACCTGCGCATAGGTAAGAAATAACAATTGGCGTATTAATATTCATGAGTTGTTTTATTATATTAAATGTGAAATTGTTGATCATTAAGTGCATGCATTTCATCCTTTAAAATATAAAATATGTGTTCTACAATGCATGAAGTTCAGGTGATTTTCTATCCCAAATGATAAATTAATATATGTTGTTTGAACTATCATCAGTCTGCTAAATAGGATGTTCTGGGATAACATGCAAAACCAAATATTTCATTCTGAAATATTTTCTTCATTCACCTTCAAACAATGATGGTTATATTTTCCTAATGCTAGAATGCAAAGTTCTGGTAGATTGTATTTTTAAAATGTTGTTTAGGATATAGAGTATTCTGATGCAAATCTTTTCTAAACTTGTGTTAGATAAACATAATACATTTTTAAATTAATATGCTCATTCAAATTTTCTTTTAGGTAAAATAGCTATCAAAAAAGAAGATTTGAGCATATATTCTGGCAAGGAAACATGGTTTATACTTCAACCAGTTGATTCTAACTCAGAAGTTCAGGTAAAATCAAATAAACATAAAAACTAATGCTGATGTGTGTGTGTAATAGTGCTTACATGTTTATAAATCCATGTGTATCAGCTATATTTCTGCATAATTATAACCTAAATCGTGATCTATTTTCTACACAAGTCCTAAAACTAAGTAAAAAGAATTAAACAAATCAGAAACATCATGCTTGTTAATTTATTCATTTGAGGAAAGTGTATGTGGCAAAAGTATGTGAATTTCTAGGATTATCAGTTCATTTGAAGAGAAAATTAGTGGTCATTATCGATGACATCAGTGAGATGATAATCAGGTATGACTGTGAAGTCCTACCTTATTTAAACAACAGAATTCTGGGTATTTGCTATCAAATATGCAAGCATGTGGAACTGGGTCATGACTTGAAGAAAGATTTCTGAGAAACTTTAAAAATTAATTGTTGGTTAAAAGATACGGAACTATTTCTAAAGAGCTTGGATTCCACCAGTCCACAGTTGGGTAGATTGTATACAAATGGAGGCAGTTCTAAACCATTGTTACTTTTGCATGACAATCCAAGATCACTCCAAAAGTAATGTGTGTAATATTCTGGAAGGTCTCAAAAATAAAATCACTTAGAGGGCAGGGCTTGAATGTATGCACCAAGACATTTTTACGCAAGAAATATGAAGCAATTGTAGCTTTTCCAAGCTGGTATCATCTAGAACCTGTCACTGATTGGAGATTATGAGCTGTTCTGTGCTGGTGTCATTCTGTTATCTTGTATAGCAATAATAATCAGTTCAGGAGAAAAATCTAGTCCCAGTAAGATGAATACAAGTAGTTCTCATTTGCAACCACAGTTGGGACTAGCAACTCAATTGTTAAGTGAAGCAGTTGCTAAGTGAAAGAACTACTGTTCTTTTGTCTTACTCCAGTTTTCCTTTCTATAGAGATCTGAAAAAGTCTCTAAACTTACATCATCACCATTATCAACCGTTGCTAAATAAGGCAGTCACAAAACAAGGACTACCTGAATTTATGATTCCCCCTTTAGAAGTAATATTCTACCATAAGTTCTCTTCTACAGTTTCTGCTAACATGGATCATGAGCTTCCATTCAATTGTTCGTTAAAGGAAGTAGAAGCAATATTTATTGTTTGTAAATATTAATTGCTTAATATTTGACATCCTGGTGGAATTTATTCAGTAAATAATCATTTAAATCCAACATTTTCAGAGGAACATGTTGGTAAGATTTGGTGTTTTATTCTTTATGGAAAGAGCATTCAGTTTTTCTGCTAATGTTTTTATAATCTTTTGGTAACTTTTGGAAAACATTTTGAAAACATATAGAACAGTATTGGCAACATAATAAGTATAATTTGACAAACTCTCAACTCAATGTTCTTCCTCTTTACCAACAGGGAAAAGTACATCTTGAATTAAAATTAAATGAACTGATTACAGATAATGGATCTGTATGCCAGCAGCTAGTAGTACAGTAAGGCTATTTATTAATTATTTTCAAAAATGTTTGCTTATGGAAACTAAATATGTAGATTAAAATGTTATTAATCACTATAACTAAGTAGGAAAATTTCCAAATGTAAAAGACCTTTAAATTTTACTTTTGTTTAATAATGACTGCATTCCTAAGAAAACTTCCAATTCAATTTTCTGAACATTACTTTTTCTGTTCTTTTTTTTTTGGGGGGGGGAGGACAATTTTGGTATCAAACATGAGAGCTATCATTTTTCATTTACTTTTTCCAACTGCAAATTTCATATTTGGGGGGATGAGAAAGAGAAGATACAGTTAAAGCAAACCTTGTATACCCAAACTTTAAGGTCCCAGTGTTTGAGCATGTTATAAAATTTCATGTAACTGACAGGAGATATAAGTGCATACTGTACCTAGTAATATTTGAGTGTAAAGTAAACAAAACACTTAAATGTGTAGAAGGGCACAAAAAGATAAACTTTACAAAGATTTTATTTTGATACATAACATGGTAGATCTTGACAAATGTACTTGCAGTTTTTCTTTCAGGTATAGCAGGAGGTTCTGAGCCCATATCAATCAGATAGCAAAGAAATGATTACATGCTCAGAACTGATCATTGACAAGAAAAATGTAACTTAAGGTTTCTGAAATTCTTAATTTTCAGAATTGCAAATATTATTTTATGTTTTCATAGGGACCTTGAACAAGCCATACATTAATTAGTATATAATATACAGTATTAAAAAGCATCATATAATCTATAATATAAAAGACATGAAGGATGGGATCATTTTCAGAAGAGATTAATAAAAAAATGAAGCATATACCGTATTTTTCAGAGTATAAGATGTACCGGAGTATAAGACGCACCCAGGTTTTGAAGAGGCAATTTTTTTAAAAAAGTAGGTTGGTAGATAAGAGAGGGAGGGAAAGAGAGACAAAAACAGTAGGTTGGGAGGTAGAGAGAGAGGGTAGGTAGGTAGGTAGAGGGAGGGAGGGAGAGAGAGAGGGAAATACAGTAGATAGGTAGGTAGAGAGAGAGAGAAGGTAGGTAGGTAGGTAGGTAGGTAGATGTTTCCAGGTGTATTTATCCATGTGCTGGAGAAGAAAATCACTGACCACCTTTGGAACAAATCTTTGTTTCTGCAGGCACAGTACTTGACCAACG
>JAPKID020004639.1:0-11563 GCA_026931265.2 Tropidonophis doriae | reverse complement strand
CGTCCGGTGGGGGGCCCTTAAAGAGCCCCCGTAGCCCCCGAAGGGGCCGTCAGAGAAAAACAAGCGGCGGACGAGTCGAGGACTCGTCTGACGCCTCCGGTGGCCAGAAGAAGTCTCCGATGATCACAGTTTTTGACTTGAAACAATAGCAATAGCACTTATATACCACTTCACGGTGCTTCACAGCCCTCTCTAAGCGGCTTACAGAGTCAGCATTTTTGCCCCTAACAATCTGGGTCTTCATTTTACCCTCCTCGGAAGGATGGAAGGCTGAGTCTGGTGAAGATTCGATCTGCCAAACTCCTGGCAGTCGGTGATCAGCAGAAGAAGCCTGCAGTATGGCACTCTAACCACTGCGCCACTGCAACTCACTATGATGAAGTCTGTCCATCTGTTGTGCAATTAGTCTCAAACTTCCAGAGTGTTGTGCATCGTATTGCAATGTTGTTCATCTATGGATTCATACTTCATATCTCCCTGAGTATATATGAGGATGTAACTTGTATTTTTACAAGTTACAGATCGATAAGCGATCCTAGTGAGTCCTACATATCCAACTTGTCAGAACTGGTTTGTGCAAGGAACCAAAACCAGGAGTTTGTCATCAGTGGACTTCTGAGGATGGATCATCTACATCAGGAGTGTCCAACTTTAAGACTTGTGGACTTCAACCCCTATAATTCCCCAACCAGCAATGGGAATTTTGGAAACTGCAATCCACCAGTCTTAAAGCTGGATACCTTGATCTACAAATAATCTTAGTAAGTACATAGGGTTGTTCCTCAGTCACTCTCTTCCTCCATCTATTAAAGTCATTGTTTAAATGATTAAGGCAGTGATGGCGAACCTTTTAGAGACCAAGTACACAAACTGCAACCCAAAACCCACTTATTTATCGCAAGGTTCCAACACGGCAATTTAACCTGAATAATGAGGTTTAATTACCCAAAATAATGATAAACAAGGCAGAGTTCAGCTAATTGTCCTAAAAAAATAATATGATAAATGCACATTTTGTGTCCCTTCAAGTTTTTCTGCTTTTGAAATATTAGGTTTAGCAACAATAAAAAGAAAAACTTTTGTGATATCATTTCTCTCTTTTCCTCCCCCTCTCTTCCCCCATCTCTTTCTCTCCCTCCCTCTCTTTCTCTCTCTTTTTCCCTCCATCCCTCTCTCTTTCCCTTCCTCCCTCCCTCTCTCTTCATTCTCCCTCCCTCTTTCTTTCTTCCTCCCTCCCTCCCTCCCCCCTCTCTCTCTCCCCTGTGGCAGAAACGTGATGGAGCTGGGCTGGGTCAATGGCACACATGCCCACTGAACGGGTTCTGAGTGCCACTTCTGGCATGCGTGCCATACATTCGCCACCACTGGACTAAGGTAACCACATTCGTTCTGCTGATGTAGAGGAAGAATTGATTCCTACCGGCAAAAGCAACAGAGTGGAAAAGGCCTGTCCAAAATGCGAGCTCAAGCAGCTCCTCTCTGTTATAAAAACATGAACTTTGTGCACTGTAATTTCTTCCTGTGCATTGTCAGTAACTCTGTTCCACCCAGATGAAATCCAGCAAACGGTTTAGGAAACTGGCTTTGATGTGGAACAACCAGGCAGCTCATTCCCTCTTCCCTTCCCTTCTTTCTCCTCATTTGCCAGATAATTCTAATACATGTTAATCCCACCCCCCCACCTCCCAGGCCCATTTCAAGAAGGAAAACAAGAGTGAGATGTGTTAGATTCTGTGAGGCAATGAGTCCGACACAGGCTTCCTTCAATAAAAGTAGAACTATAGGTAACTATAGGTAACTATATACATAGGCAACAGGCAGCAATATGCAGTTTTGACAGCTATTTATACTTTTGTATTAGGCGGGAAAGTCCAGACTGTCAGGGTAACATTGTTTCAGCCAGCCGCGTCTTAGCCAATCAGGTGCAGCTGGCAGTTGTAGCAGGTGCTGTGTTGCAGGGCAGATTCCCGGCTGGTTGTAAGTCGCGACCGGTCATAACTCGAGAACTCTACAGAAATTACATGAAGGAGATAACATAAAAGAACATGATGAGGAGAACTCCAAAATAACAGAGTCGGAAGGGTCCTTGGAGGTCTTCTAGTCCAACCTGCACCTGCTCTATCCTGTCCTTTGTTTCCTGCTTTCTAGCTCATGTCAATCCCCCCAAGCTGTTTTACTTACCGTTGCTGACTTAGAATGTAAGCAGCTGTGCTTCTAAATGCTTTGCTTTTAGTGCTGTGCACGCACACAAAGCACACATGCACACAAAGTGTGCGTTCACCAAATCAGTTGTTCAATCGGCAGCATCCCACCACTGCCTTACAACATAGTAGAAGGAGCTTATTTAATCATGTTTCCTTTCTGGTTTAGCTGTGAGAACTAACACCAGTCTTGCAAGGAACAATCTTCTGAGCTATGTCTCTTGTATATAGAGACCCTCCTACTGATACTAGCATGTGTCTCACTTCTTCTATTTATCAACCTCATGAAACTTAATAGCTTGTGTTTGAAGATTTGATCTGAATCACCTGTGTCTTTACAAATCAGTAGGCATGATCATCCCAGGAGAAAGTCTTTATAACAAGAATGGTAGTCTCGGGGCACCGTGGAGGGCTTCCGCCTTGTATTTTCTTGTTCCATCTCACTAACACTTTGTGAGGTTTCTTGATTTTCTGGAGGGGCCCTTTCTTTGGAACTCTACAGCCAGCATGAAATCCAGACGTCCAATTATCACCCTTATTTGAAAGATGTCTGCCATTAGGGGAAAAGAACTGAAATTGGGAATTAGAACATGGCGATTAAAAATATGTTGTTGTGGGCTATAGTTCAATAGTCATGACTGATTTTAGGGAGCGGTGCTCATTTCTGTTTCTTAAGCCAAAAAAACAGCAATGCCTGAAGACATTGACATGGTCATGTAGCTGGCATGATATTACACTGCAACACAGAGTATATGGCAAACTATGGAATCTTTCCACATACTTATATGTGGTATCTAGTCATCTACTTGCATTTGCATGCTTTCAAACTGCCAGTTAGTCAGGAGATGTGCTATCCTGCTCTCTTGCTTGCTCTCTAGAGCAGGGGTGTCAAACTCAATTTCATTGAGGGCCACATCAGGGTTGTGTTTGACCTTGGGGGTGGAGTTGTGAGGGAAGGTGTGACCAGCTTGATGTCACTCATGTTGGAGGTATCTGTGGGGCCCAAGTGCTCTGCCAAAGCAAACAGGCTCCCAAGCTCTGTTTTGGCTGTGATGGCCTCTTGCAACCCTCTACCAGTGAAAACCTAAATCCCTTTTCACTGGCAGAAGCACCAATGGCCAGACATTCACTGTTTCCAGGGTGGCCCCACAGGCCAGATTTAAGCACCCCGTGGGCCCCCGGGCCTTGAGTTTGACATCCCTGCTCTATAGAAAGATGCATAGCTCCCAAACAGAATCACCTTCATTGTACAAGAGATTCACCTGCCCTTGGTGATGTCATAGTGCAATTACATGTATTCATATAGTAACAGAATCTACTTGATTCCTTATTGGGTAAAATTACTCTATTTTTATTTTTGGTACCTTCAATTTCTTCCAACTAGATAAACATCTTAAAAGGCATTTCTCAATGTGTCTTTGAGAATTCTGAATGTGGAAAAAGTCAGGTAAGCAGCCAGTTCTGGTGGGAATTGGAAGGACATAAAACTGGTGTATGGCAGAAGGAAGTTTTAATGAAGTGTGGTTAATAAAGCTTTTTCCTCTGCTAAGCATATTCCATCCATGGTTAGACTGATGCACTCTCAAAGTGCTGAGGCTGTTTTCTCATTAACTGTAGTCTTGTAAAAACTTACATTATAGGTCACCAGATGACTGCAACCAAAAGATCTTTTCTATTCTTAGTCTATAAAGAGCTGCTAAGATCCAAACGAAGAGTTTGGCCTTTCATATTAAGCTCACGATTTTGTCGCTTATCTAAGTGGGTGTTTCCAGTTCACACTTTCTCCTGCAGTAACAGACAAGTCTCTTTTCACACCTTATAGACAGCTATTCCAATTTTAAACTGTCGCTATTTAATTGCCTCATTTCCAAGAGACATACCAAAGCAAAAAAAAAAATTCTATCCCCAATAAAGTTTAATGATTAATGAACTGACTTCTTCCAACTCTACCTTAAGCTCTGCTCTAACCACAGGTGACAGATTTTATTGTTCACGCTAGCTATATCCAACACTGAATGAGTTCGCTTCTATTTACACAATGCGATGCCCTCTGGAGCAAATGTGGCATAGTCTACAGGGGGTGGCATATTAAGAAACTATTCCATTATTGCAATGGCATCTGTTAAGAAAATGATACCACTGGATTCATCCCTAGTGAATAAGAGTTGTGAGTCAACACCACAGGAGGTAACAAACAAGCAGTAATATGCCAGCAGCCAAGGATAGTGTGAGATATACACATAGTTCTAAAATGGCCCTTGAAACATCATGTAGGACTACAATAGATCAACTTGAAAATTAATACTGAGAGATAAGAAATCAAAAAAGTTCCCTCCAGCCAAAGCACCCATAGACACAACAGAAATACATGTGTGTCACTGTGTAAGGCCCAGTCAAATAATACAACAATGTTAAACTTTCTTGTAAAAAACTAAAACTGAGAGAGGGTTCCAAGGGGTTTTTTTTAATCCCTTTATGACAAAACTGTAAAACATATTGTCACATGCAATATGTACTCTGCCAGCAATATTTTTATCACCCTAAAAATAGATAGAGCCAAAAATACGACACTTCCTTACATTTTGGAGTGATTTAGAATATTTTCAAGAGTGAAAGGAGTCCCTTAATTTTAGATGACTCCTACATTGATTTTACAATTTACAATTCCAGAAACAATCCCTCTTCCCAGAACTTTGGGAATGTGACATTTGGCATGCTACATAAAATCTGGTGGGCTGTTCCATGAGATATGGTGGGATATAGAATAGAATAACTGAGTTGGAAGGGACCTTGGAGGTCTTCTAGTCCAACCTCCTGCCTAGGCAGGAAACCCTACACAACTTTAGACAAATGGTTATCCAATATCTTCTTAAAGACTTCCAGTGTTGGGGCATTCACAATTTCTGAAGGCAAGTTGTTCCACTGATTAATTGTTCTAACTATCAGGAAATTTCTCCTTAGTTCTAAGATGCTTCTCTCCTTGATTAGTTTTCAGCCATTGCTTCTTGTCCTATCTTCAGATGCTTTGGAGAATAGCTTGACTCTCTCTTCTTTGTAGCAGCCTACAAATGTGATAATGTAACAATGAACATATGATTGATTTCCAATGTAACATTTTGCTGTAAACAGCTACTAACCTGGTCAGAGAGACCCATAGTCCTAAGGAATAAATTTAGAACTAGCTTCCTCAGGAAGCTAGTTAACTAATTAATGAAGTTGTTGGTTACCAGTCCATCATAATGTTTCAATTCTATCAATCAGCAGCTTCTTCTATTCCAATAGACCTGATAATTATGTTTGATGGTATTCTTTCCCATTTCTTCTTTTTCAGGATGTAGGAGTATGGGCAAAAAATCTTGAGAACTTAGAAGCTACCACTATAGGTTTCCTAAACTTCTGAATATCCTACATACGTTTTCCCTTCAACCACAGATATATTAGTTATTTGCTAAGAATTTTCAGTACTCCTCCTTCCACCTGAAGGTTGGAATGGAAGAAAGACATCTCTGCCTTCTATGGTTGTTACACCAGCTCAGAAATGAATGAATAATCACATCTTCCTGAAATGTATAACACACATCACTGACACTGCTTAATTGCTTTGTATGAAATCTTGTAATGAGAATAAACCATCCAGCATAATTGGTTGCTCAGCATAGCCAACTTTCTACTGGATTTCTATACCATCTGCCCTTGTATAAAACTGTATCTGTGTTTGAATGCAAGGTCCTTAACTTCAACATTTTGTGCAGAGGCAATGCAACAGAAACCATGAAGCTCCTCACCAAATCTTTTGCTCAAACGTACATTTTCATGGGGAGGCTGGGTCTCTATTTTTCCATTGAAAGTGGTGCCAAGCAGCATTTATGAATGCCCTGGCATTGCTTCATTCTTGATAGAATTTGTTTTCTTCCAAAATGCAAAATGAGAGCATCTGAAAAATGAAGGTCACTACAATAAACGAAAGAAAATGTAACTGTGCCTTTCCATTTATTTGAAGAAATAGAGGTCCTCAGAACATTTCTTGTTTATATAAATGTGGAACTAGCTTTCTGTATAAACGTCATACACATATGCACATTCTCATTTATACTGTTACTACCAAATGGAAATTTCTAAAAATTTGAGAGCAATTATTTAAATCTAACATCACTTACTTCCCAATCTTTAGATTAAGTATGCATTTCAGAAAATAATTAGAAGGAACTTGGTGGCTATGATATTATTTAGCCTCTACTCTACTTGATTCCAGAAAGCCATATGTTTAACTCCTGGAAGTGAGGACATGATTTTTAAATAATTCCCAGGTGAGATACCTCTGCTGAACAAAGTCAAAATAAAAGTAACTTGCTTAATTTTGCTGCTTTCCCTTGTAATAAAGCAAAGAAAAAAAAGGGGGAAATAATATATTTGAATATATCAGTGGGGACTCTCAGGTCATGGTTGTCCCAAAGATGTTCTTTCAAAAGGCAACTGGACTTCCTTGTTTTTTTCCTGAAAGATGTTTCACTTCTCATCCAAGAAGTTTCTTCAGTTCTGACTGTATTTGAGACTGTTGAGTTTTCAGAAAAGCAAACTCATTTTTTTCCGTACAAATCTGATTTGTAAGAAAAGCAAATATGGATCAAAGCACTTGGTTAAAGGATGAACAAAGCACTTGGTTAAAGTTTATGGAGAATGTCTACGAATTCTATGTACTGTAGATGTCATGTTACCTAACAATGATAACTTAGCAGATTTATTATATATATAGTACCCATTGTGCACACCTGTTGTGAATTTATGCATAATATTGTAGTATTCGATCAGAGAGGCTCTGTAACATAGTTAGAATATAAATGCTGGAGCTACGTTATAAGGCTCATACTAAGCTTACACAGCATTTGAAAATATTGTAGGAATTCACTCTGTTTAAAATTGGTACTTTCTGGGTTATCTGAATGATATGGTTCCCTCGTTATCCTATCCTACAAAATGAACTCAAAGTCTTGCAAAACAATGCCAATTTGACATGAATCTGTGAAGTAAATCAGAAATAGACTTAATGCTGGTTGATGACTGTAGTGAAGTCTAAAAGGCATTAGGTGGCCTCATCTGGTCAAAGCTGTTTTGAAAATAGAATATACCTCAAAAACCCAAAGAAACTGAGTGAAAAACGAAGGGGCTACTGTTGTAGTCATTACAGCTACTGTTCTGCAGTGAACTAAGTGTTATCATGAAATCATTAAGGCTTTCCCTGATGCCATGTTTAAGATAAAGGCAGAATGAAATTTGTTTTGAGAATGGTGCTCGGTTTTGTTTCACTAAAGGTCAGCACTAAAGACTGACTAAATTACAAATGAATAGTCTAAGCAGACTATTTATGTAGGAACTTGTACATTGAGGTCCAACTGTGTTCATAATGTCAGGTCTCATAGAAGCTCTCTAGTGACTATAATGGCATGTTGCTTAGCACTATAGATTGCTTCCTATGTTGGATTCATTCCTAAATTTGGGTTCATTCCAAATATTGAGTTATCCTATGCTTTTCACTTAGCTTGAGATAGAAGATGAAATCAGCTACTGCAGTTTATCAACATGTGTCAACCCAGGTAATTGCTCCTTATACAATAATTGTGATTAGACAAACTAAAGTTTGACAAACATATGGACCTAACTTTATTAAGTCCAGAAAAAAGTCCCACTGAACTGAGAGAAATATCTGCATGCTGAAGGCTTTAGAATGTCCTTCTTTTGATTATTACTAATTATATGGAGTTATTTTCAAGATTGGGAAGGAGTAATTATTTTTTTAAAAACAGCAACCACCACTGATAATTAGAAACCCCAAGACAATTTATGACATGACTGAGCACAACAGGGTTACTGCCTAAAGAATTTTCTGCAATATAATAATAGGAAATATATGAATACTTAGTGGCATGCAAACCATTTAAAATATGAAATATTTTAAGTTCCAACAACTCAGATCAAAACTCAGCTGCTCCGACTTTACAGAAAGTGCATCGGGGCTGTTCTGACTATGCCATATAAGCTCCAAAATGACACTGTTTCAATTTCAAAACAGGGTTATTTTCAATTCAGACCAGTCCAAACACTTCAAAACATTTCTAGTGAGAGCAGAACAACTCATTTCAAACTGTGTGCTCAAAATGTACACCACTAGTTGAATGCAGAAGCACAAAAGAGCATGTGAATGTGATTCACACGACAAACAAAATATCTAGATTGGTATAGGAGTATAAAAGCAATGTGTCTTAAAATAATGAGTAAAATTCTTTTAGGAAAGAGTACAGCAGAAAAAGCCAACAGTAGGTTGCAAATTAGGGAGGCTGATAAATAAGTGGAGAGAGAAGAAGGGTAAAGTTGAACAACAGATGGTGCATATAATTATAGACAAAATATGAGTATTTGATCAGTAGCTATTTTCATTTGCAATTTACTGAGAAATAAGTGCTTACACAAGCTAATATAGAGGAAAGCAGATTCCACTGTCATATTTCATACAACAGCTCAGCATATCTCATAGGCTTTTAATGATGACTGAGAAGTGGGTATTCCAAAAGTTGGTTAAACTCATTCATTCAAGAGTGAGAATAAGATTTTACTTCTTAAAAAATATTCATCACATATGAACATTGATTATTGCTTTAAGATTTTAGCAAAACAGGCAGATCATGGCTACATCCCACACAGAATTATATGCAGATAATTCTATCCTAATGTGGGCTTGTTTTCCCCAGTATATTTCATACTATATCCTAAATGCTTTATACTGTATGTATTTTAAATCTATAACCAGAAACAATGCCCTTCAATATGTTTTCAAAAAAAATTCTAGCAATTTTACTCCACCCCATAACTGTAATCTTCTGGATCTAATTTGGATCAGTCACCAGGACCAGAGGTTTATACTTCCAAGTTTTTGGACTCATGCTGGAGCCCATCCTCAGGAAACTCCTCTCTCACCAGGATGGACTCCAGCACAAATCTGAAAACTTTGGAGATTAAATTTCTAGTCCCGGTGACCAACCCTGATTGGATTTTGCCCATTATCCTGGGACACATATATTTTCCCAGTTTGGGTGAGTGGAACAGGAAAAAAAGACTTCTTGGGAGACTATAATATCATATAAAAATCAAAGAACTATGGAATTGGAAAGAAAGTTGGAGTTCTTTGGAGCTGTGGTGGCGCAGTGGTTAGAATGCAGTACTGCAGGCTACTTCTGTTGACTGCCTGCTGCAGCAGTTTGGCAGTACTAATCTCACCAGGTTCAAGGTTGACTCAGCCTTCCATCTTTCTGGGGCCGGTAAAATGAGGACCCAAATTGTTGGGGGCAATATGCTGACTCGGTAAACTACTTAGAGAAGGCTGTAAAGCACTGTGAAGTGGTGTATAAGCCTAAGTGTTATTTCTATTCTAATACAAAACCCAGCACAAGACAAGGAACCTCAGGCGATCCCACCCCATCCAAATAATTGACCTATCTTTGTTTGAAAAATCCCAGGATGGAGGGTTTAGGAATCTAGGAATCCAGGAAGAGGACAATTTCACTATTTAATAGTTTTACAATCAGGAAATTATTCCACCAGCTTTTTAAATTCTCTCCCTAATCAGGAATTATGTTACTGAAAATGACAAGAATGCATTAAGGAAGAAGAAGCCAAACTGACTCAAATCCATTTAAAGAGAGGATACGGTATAGAATGCTTGTTATTTTGGTCAACTTGCTCCTTCTTTAACCATATTTTCATCAGGTTTCTACCAAAGAGTACTCTGCAATCATCTCTGGAACATTTTTACGTGTGCATCTGTCCCCAGAATGGTATCCTTTGAAATTTGCTTTTTACAGCAAATTTTAATACAGCTGTATCTCAATATTTTGACAGCTGAGTGGAAATGAAAAGATGCAAAACAAAATTCCTTCGTTGGAGTGAAAATTCCACTATGTTTCTCTATACTCCAAAGGACCCATAAGATTACAGCTGCCTTATAGTCACCATCAAATTTAATTTCACCTTGTTTCACAACCTTGTTAAAAAAATTAATCAATGTCTGACTGTATAATTTTGACTGCAGCCATTTATTTGACTATAGTTGTCAACATATAATCCAATAGCCTATGATCCCTTCTTTATTTAGTCTTCAAATCTGCCCCTCGATGAAAAGTTTTTAATTTTTTGTTTTCTATATACAGTTATAGGTATATATTCACATAGTTATTATTCTTTTTTTTTACATTTGTCATTCTTATACATTTGTCATTACAAGGTTATAACATAACTTGTTGGGTTGCTTTGTTTATCATCCCTTGCCTGTTTTGACACCATCATCTTTTCCCTTTCTTTTCTTCCTCCCTTCCTTCCTCTCTTCTTTCCCTTCCTTTTCCCTTACCTCTCCCCTATTCCTCTCTTCCCTTCCTACCCTCTCTCCTTCTTTCCTTCTCCCTTCCATCTTCCTCTCCTCACCTCACAAAATATAGATATATCTGCCCCTCTATATACATATCAGAGTCTTTCCTCTATAAATATATGCATCGGCCTCTTTGTAGCATTCTATCCAATCTAAGATGAGGTCATTATAAATTAACATTGACATGATAGAAGAAGTGTGACCTCGGTGACTTGTGCTCAATTAATTACTACTATTCTCACTGAGGCAAGAAAATAGTTAACCCCCTTTATACTGGGAGGAATATCTCTTCCTTTCCTGTTAAGCGGTGACCTATAAATAATGCATTGGTGAACTGGGCAGGCAAGTGACGGCAATTTGTGGTACCAAGAGGTTAGAGAAGGAATCGTAATGTAGCATTGATTTTCTAGATGTTAGTGATCTAATCATTAGTAACAACCTTGCTGTTGACACTGAATAAGTGTTTTGCCAGAGATTCTTTCATACTGTGTTCCAACTCATGCTGCTCTGCTTTCAGGTTTTTTAAAGAATTGGGGAGGAAAAGATCCCCTGGATATTCCTAAAATAGTAAGAACTCCCAGTTTGATGGGTAAGTGTTCTTTTCTGCTGGCCAGAATGCATGCTGATCAGATAGGGGGAAAATATGTTCCCAGTCATTTATTATTCCGCATGCATACAAAATAAGAATATTTTACTTTAAATGCCATATCTCTGTCAAGATGAATTGGTACCTGCAGTATTAATGCATGGTAAACTACAAATCATGTAAATAGGCATCAAAAAAGGCAAATTTAGTTATGAACAATTAGCTTATGATCTATTTTGGCTAAAGCGGATGAAAGTGGTTGCATTTCTAAACTTTCTTTTCAGAAGAAAAAAAAGGAGGACTCAAGCAAGCAGGTTTTTCAAGATGGATCGTGTTAGATCACTATTGTGCACACTGCTGATA